>VDFB02039979.1:0-26259 GCA_007258455.2 Sequoia sempervirens | reverse complement strand
TTTTTGATGAACAAACCAATTTTTACAGGATGTGTAATCTGGCATTTGCTTCTCTTGCAGGAATTTGACATTACCATTCTTGACAAACACGAGCAGGAGAACATAGTGGTCGATTATCTATCTAGACTACAACGTGATGACGAACCAGTTCCTATGGACGATACTTTTCCAAATGAACACCATTTTTCTATTTATGTAAAGAGTCCTTGGTTTGCTAACATGGAAAATTACCTAGTTACTTGCAGATTCCCAGCTCATCTCTCTCTGAGGGAGCACTGAAAGTTGGTTGGACTCAACAGTGATTACACGTGGATCAATGGATTGCTCTTTCAACATAGCCTTGACAACATCATGTGTCGGTGTGTGCTCGAAGAAGATGTCATCAACATACTTCGTGCATGCCACAAGAAACCTTGCAGAGGACATTTTGTTACTTAAAGGATTTTCCAGAAGATCTTAAATGTTGGTTACTATTGTCCCACACTCCATAAGGACTGTAAGTGGTATGTTCAACATTGTGATAAATGTCAACATATGGTTTGACCTACCTGCTCTGATGAAATTCCTTTAAACCCCCAATTATCCATAGAACCATTTGAAAAATGGGGGTTCTATTTCATAGGGCCTATTAATCCTCCTTCTTAGAATAAAGAATACATCTTGGTTTGTACAAATTATGTCACTAAATGGGTAGATATAGTAGCCTTAAAGCATGCCAGGGATACTAAGGTTGCTAACTTCTTGTATTTAGAAATTTTTACTAGGTACGGTGTGCCTCAAGAAATTGTCACAGACCAGGGAGCACAGTTCACCTCTAACTTGATTGTTGCATTAGTACAAGAATATGAAATCAAGCACTAGAAGTATTCTCCATATCATCCACAGGCCAATGGGCAAGTGGAAGTAACCAACCAAGAATTGGAGAATATTCTCACAAAGACAATCACATTGCACAAGAAAGATTGGGTAGAAAGACTTCCTGAAGCTGTTTGGGCCTATCGTACAACTTGGAAGACAACTACGAGACTGAAACCATATGGGCTCTTCTATGGCAAGAAGGTTGTCTTTCCAATTGAATTCGAAGTGAAGACTCTCTACACCGCTCTTCAACTTGGAATGAGTCTCAATGAAGCACAAAAAGAGAGACTTTTTCAACTCCATTCTTTAGATGAAATGCATCAGGAGGCCCTTTTTCATGCAGAAGTGGTGCAGAAGCAAAGAGCGTAGTGGCATGACCCTTTCATCCGGTCACAGACATTCCAACCAGGCATTGGGTGTTACTTTACAAATCCCGGTTCCAGGAATTCAAAGGGAAGTTCTATACTCGTTGGCTTGATCCTTATGGAATTTAGATTGTGTACAATAATGGTGTTGTTAGATTGTGTACTGTGGATCCTGAACGCATGACTCTTCTAGTTAATGGGCATCGTTTGAAGCTTTACAAATGACCCCTTTCGAAGGAAACATTTTCTTGTTCTGTGATGGAGGAACTAAATCTTGTTCCTCCCATGCCTTCTGAATAACAATATATGTATGTTTAAAAAAAAGACAAAATTATAATAAACCTAGAGGTGAAAATTAGTTCTCTTGCACCTCTAGGCGATGATCAGTCGAAAACCGGGATCCCGACAGTTTATCATCATAAAAAAATAGTAAAAAATAATAAGATAAGAAGAAAAACATAAAAAAGAAGAAAAAATAAAACATGTCTTGTTGGACCCTAGAAAGAGGTAGTGTTCTCTGGTTGATGTTCTGTCACATGACAAGATGTTGTTTCTCTAGTCTCTTTTCATCGCTACTTGTCCTCCTCCACACCCTCATTCTCCTTCTGCCACCTTTTTCACTGATTTCCTTAACCTCATTTTTTGCATCTATTTCACCTTTCCTATTTTTTCATGTCCTTTTTTTGCCACATCTTTCCATTCAGTGGTTTTTTCTAGTGGTATGTTTCCACCTTTTCATTCGGTCCCACTACCACCATTTCCCTTTATCCACCTTTTTCTCCATTCCACCTGTCATGTTAGATTCCTTCTGTAGGTGCCTCTATATTTTATGCCTGGTATTTTTCCACCATGGTCTCACACATGGCACCTACTTGCATCTGTCACTTCGGCCACCCTAGCCTCCGCTCCATCTCTGATGCACTCGTCATATCACCTTGTCCTTTTCTTTTTCTGTACTACCATCTCTCCTTTGTTCTTTCATTTCATTTCTCATATGGCTTGATTTCTTTCGATACACTTCAGCACACATGTGCCATATTGATTTTCTATCCTCTTCATTGGTACTGCCAGCTCGACATATCTCCATGGATTTTCTCCAATCGTTGCCTGTTGATTCAACTGCCTCAGACCTCTGATTCTCTATGTCACCTGTTGTCGGTTTTTGATGTCGTCGATGTCTTCTTGATAGTAAAATTGTCGGAGGTTTGTATGCATTTATTTTCTTATTAATTTTATTTTATCTTTTTGCATTTATTATGGAAACCCCGAGGACAGTGTCGTATGCTAAGCTGGAGGGGTGTGGGCATGCCAAGTCATAATTACTCTCCTGACATAAACAACTTACCCTGTTATGATAACTACCTTATTTTTTCTGTCAAGTCCATATTATGTGAAGTCCAGGCTTGATCTCTCGTCGAACACATTACATTTCATTGTTAATATTTTCATTTCATCTCCAACTAACTTTCATCATCATGGGTGGTGGTATCCATAAGCACCATGAGCCAATAGATATGCAGCATGTGAAAGCCAACCCAACAGTGTATCAAATTTTTGAAAACATGGGTTGGCATGTTTCTTTCAATGGATATGTGGGTATAATGATGTAGTAGCATTTAAATTCTCCATGGCCTTTAGCAGTGCTAGCAACTCCACGAAAGTAAAGGGGCATTCCTTTCTAGTTACTTCACAAGTTATAGCCGAAATAACAAGGTTACCTGAGATGAGAGGTGTATTTTCCATCAACAGTGAATAGGGCCACTGAGCTTCAATTACAATCCCAACAGTTCTTGAGAAAAGGTGAAAAGTTACAAACTCCTAAGTAGTGCACTCTACGGACTTCACTTCCTGTGCATTGGGTTGTTGTAGCTAATATTGTAACTCAATATATTACGGGAGAAGGGAGGTATGCTTACATATTTTCCCATCATTTCAAGTTGCTCTCTCATCTATGTCATAATGATCTAGTACTTAATCTTCCACATTGTCTTTTCAATTCAATCAAGAGAATGAGTCTAGATGTACAAAAAGGAAACCATAATTTTGTAGCACACCATGGTCTAATAAAATTACTTGTCATGAGGGGTTTAGCTCAAACAGTTCCTTTGGTTAGTTGGGTCGTATTCTCAAGAGAAGACACTCCCTCTAAGTCTTCGGCCTCGACAAATAAACCTGCGACCCATGAAATTGAGGGTAGTAGTGAAACCTCTGAAGACCATGATGATGAATATAATGAAAACCTAGGGCAATCAGACCAAGATACATAAACTTGTGGAAGTGAAAACCCTAGTGAGGAACTTGAGGATTCATAGCTAAAAAAATCAATACAGGGTAGTAATGATACAAAGGTTAAATTGGGGGTTCGTACTAGGAAAGTCAAAGACATTGTTGGTGTTAGCACTCCACCTGTGGTAACCCCTTATAACACTCGATTCAAGAGGAAGTATGAAGAAGCTACTTCTAGGTTGCAACAATTGGCTTCTGGTGCTTGCACCTTAAATCAAAGCCCTAATGTGGAAATAGTGGCTACCAATCTCTTGAAAGGAAAAGATAGGAAAAGTCGTGAACAAAGATGACAAAATAGAAATAAAATGAGGCAAAGCATAACTAAGCCTAAACCCTCTAAAGAACGAGTCAAATAATCAAGAAGAAGAGGTATCTATTGGTACTCACAACCAGCAAAAAGAAGGCGACATGAATAAACAGGAAAACATTTTCACTAAAATGCCTCAATAGGAATTAGGAAATAATTCTCCATAGGTGAAACAAAATTTGATGCCTCAGGATACCAATGTTTCTCCCCATGATTATGGCTTTAATGAACTAGATCCAAATCCAAAGATTGCAATCAACACTTCTCCTAGCCATGACATACCTAAGGAAGATACAGAGGATAAGTCCAATGAGATCTCTCAGACATAAGAGTTTTCTGTAAAAGAAATCAAGGCTTTACAGGATAAGGTAAGTTGGTTGGAAGCCCAAATGAAACTCCTTCAACCACAATTGTAGCAAGTCTATGGTAAGAACCAACAACAGGCTAAAGAGATAAAGGAATTAAGATATCAGTTTGAACAATTGATTCAAGGACATCAACCAACCATGGAAAGATATATAACTCTGGAAGAGCACCGAGAAGTGATTGACGGTCTAAAGGCCTCATGGGAAGACAACGTTGCATAGGAATGTATGACTGTAGAATACCACTAGGGTAAAATTAGTGAACTAAAAGTTGCAATGGAACAAAGGATTTCAACTGACTATATCTCCAAGGTTGAGCATCAATAGGTAATTCAATAGTTGAAGGAGCAATGGGGAAAGGAGATAATGACAGCAGTGCAAAGGTTGATAGATAATTCAGCTTGATTTGTAAGTTTTTGCATGACATGCAAAGTCTTCAGCTGGGGGGAAATGATGAGTTACATTTTGTCATCCATTTTAGTTAGAATTCACCTAGTTTTGTGTCCATATTAAGCTTACCTTTTTTCCCTTTTTCCCTTAAGTTGCCATGATATTTGTGAAAGATTAAATTTAATTGATATGAATAGAGGGATGTAAAACATTTGGTAATTAACCGCTTGAGTACTAATTTTGGTGGATATTGTGAACAGGGGTGTTTAGAGGTTGAAGGAACATGTAATGGAGAATGTGTGGAGAATCTCGTGTTCCCTTTTGTTATTAAATAGTAGGTCGTAGGCCACATTACTATTTTCCTAAACTGATTGAGTAATTTTGATTGAACTCTTGTAATTGGTGGATATGTTTATTTTAGTATTTTGTTTTGTATTAAGACTTATATATATGCTCTCTTTCGAGCATGGGAACAATCTTAGTTTTTATTCTGAAGTGAATTCAATATAAGACTATTAAAGTGTTGAATCTGCATGTGATTTAACACTTTCTTCTCCTTTCGACCAGTTGGGACAAAGGGCCCACTTCTTACCAGCGTTTGGAATTCCTTTTCTATTATTGTGTGTGAGGTATAATTTATATTTGCTCAGTGATTTCATATGTTTGTGATTTAATTAAAGATTAGTAATCCCGCATATATGTTATTGAGTTAATTTCAATTGGTATGGTTGTATTTGTTAAAGTGTGAAGTAATTTATGCTTAAGAAAGACTGTTAATGCTTGGTGTAAGTATAGAGTGCAAGGATGACACATATCAAGTGAACTGGTGAAGTGTATTATATTTTTAGAACATTGAAGTAATCAACCCAACTTTACCAAACCCTGTCACCAGGATACACAGGTCTTGTCACCCGGGTTGTTCAGCTCCTATTGCCCACACTATTTCAATGCATCTTTAGCATTATATTCTCTCATTATTGCCAGTGTTTGTTGTTAATGTTTAAAAGTATTTTTGAGACATTAATTAGATAAAAGTGTGTATCCCAAGATATTGAGTTTAAGTTACTAAAGTCTAATTAAGAATTCTAAAGTATATGTGTTGGGATAATTAAAGATAGGATTTCATTCATTTGCAATTTGAGAAGTGTGCTTTGAATTCTAGATTAAAAGGTGTGATTTAATTGAATTTCTAGATGCATCCATCCCCCCTTAGTTCATTAGTTTCATCCCTTAGGTAAATTGCCGCAACACCCTTCACAAGTTTATGACTCCCAGATTGACAATTAAAGGATAAACTGGGGAAACTACCACAAAATACCCAAGGACCAATCTAAAGTGTATTTACCAACTTTATAGAGTGCCAAGGATAATTTATCTTCAATATCGATCCACAGTTTAATCCAATCAGCAGTGTCCAAGGAACATCATGTGTCTATCAAGGATCATGAGCAACAGATGGAGGCCTTAAAATAGCTTTGGGTTAGAGAGATTGCTAGCACCATACAAAGATTGGAATCTCAGCCTGGTTTGTAGTTTTCCTTCTTGCATGAAGACATGCAAGACTTTCAGCTAGGGGAAAAATGATGGGAGAAAATGAGGCCCTATTATTCCATTCTTTGTTTTCCTTTTTTCTCTCATTTACATTGTCTTTCCTATACTTCTTGTCACTATTTGTTGAAGGAAAATGGATATATTTAATAAATTGTTAAAGGAATTAAAACTATCTAAAATGTTGATTATTCGAAGAAATGTTAATCATTTCATGATTAAATGACAGGGGATAATTAAAGGCGTGATTGGAGCTATTGAGTACGTGGAGGGTGAAGGACCGATGAAGAATGGAGTTGTTAGAATGGAACGATTGTTGAGTCATCTTGTTTGGAATTACTTTTGAGTTGTTAATATTTATGTTTTGTTAAACAATTAATGTTTGTTGGCCATAGGTCAATAATCTATTTTTGATTAAACAATTTGGTTTGTTGGTCATAGGCCATAACAAAACCAAACTCTATCAATCTTTGGTTTATCAAAAAAGTATAAATGTATGTGTATCTAAGACTCATATGATAGTGATTAATCGATTAATATACAGATAGAAATTTTGCTCTACTTCAATTTGAATAGCGTTTCAATACATATATGGTTAGCTTAGTGTAGACCAAACAATTTTGTCCCATCACCCGGTGAACCAAGGAGCAAGGGCCCACTACTTGGGTCACTCGGTGATTCTATAGTTATTTCGCTTTGGTAATGTGTGATTTTATTTTTGCAATATTTTCATTCTGTGTATGCAACGTGTGATTTAATTTATGTAGTATTTCTATCTTGTGATCTTATTTTAAACATGATTCTTATTTTGTGCTAATATGAATATTTGTTAATAAAGGATTATTAATTTGAGTGTGAAGCGAGTTTATTTCAAATTCTGATAAAGAATTGTTGTTGCCTTTCTATATTTTTTAACAAATTCTATTGTACTTCCTAGCATAGTTCTTGTCACACTTCCTGGCACAGTTTTTGTAACTTCCTATCATAGAGCAGAAACATAATTGAAATAGAATTGTTAAACCAAATCTCTAGTTTAAGCCATTTCGCACACTTAGCTGCATGTCATTTATCTTCAGCTCGTGAACTTCAACCCTTAGGCATATAGCCCCAACATCTTTCATAAGTCATACGTTCTCGGATTGACAAGGTACAAATTTGAATTACAATCCAAATTCTTAGCCACAATTCCCAAAGCCAAAGTACTCAGTTTTGTCCAAACAAGTTGCGCGCCCTCGAAAGCCAAATTTAATGTATATTTTATTATTGTAAATCTAGACCGTTCATCATTAGGTCTCAGATTTGATGGTCAATATTTTGTTGGCTTGACTTGCCCTAGAAGGAAACCCTATTTTATGAGGGTGTTGTATTACAGTTGTGTATTGTGATGTATTATGACAGTCTGATAGTGGTCGTTTTGCCTCTAGATCTTTGGTTGGTGATACTCCTATGAGAAGCTTGCTCTACAAGTATATTGTGATCTTTGTGGTTTTTGAATAATATATTAGGCATGTTTTGGAGTGGGGTTTTTCTCCCGAAAGGGTTTTCCCCATGTAAATTACTATGTTGTGGTATGCATGATATTTATGTTTATTTGTGTTTAAGTTTTTGTAACTGTTGTAAAGATCCGTAGAATTTTGCATTATCCTATGCCATGTTTCAAACCCTCACATATGCAACCTACAAGATATGCTCTCACCCCTTAGTCAAAATGTCCAAAAAGCTAGCCTTAGACAACTATCCATGTGCTTTCTTTTATAGACATAAGCTT
The DNA here is from genome assembly GCA_007258455.2 of Sequoia sempervirens. Classification (NCBI taxonomy): domain Eukaryota; kingdom Viridiplantae; phylum Streptophyta; class Pinopsida; order Cupressales; family Cupressaceae; genus Sequoia; species Sequoia sempervirens. The sequence goes on along the minus strand of VDFB02039979.1, from coordinate 18,372 downwards.
GCATAAAACCACCAAGTTGTATTACATAAAACTATGTGACTAATACTGTGAGCTTACAAAACCATAAACCCCCACATTTACTTTTTGGTACTAGGTTTTCTCATTATTAAACATTTTCCAAATGTGTAAACCACATTAAGTATATAATCCACTATTACATATAACACATAAAGTAGCCCCAAGAATGTTAACCCCATGTGATGCACACATCCCTAGATCCCCTGGGTGTACCACTAATAACATTAAATTATATTATAGCATTATGCAAGGTGGACAACACACCTTTTCCTAACATTTATAAGCTCCAATCAGTCTCATTAGCTCTCACATACTTTTAAGAAAGTATTACTTAACCATTAGATCCAAATTTTTAGAACCAATTTAACATTTTTGAGGATTTGAGACCACTAAGATCTTTTACTAAAGCTTTTTGAATATATTCTTGCATGACATTTTTTATACTACGCAAGCATAATGTTTTCTTCCTTTAGGAATTATAGCATGTTTTTATTGCTCCATTTTCTTTAGGGATAGTCAACATACTTAATGATTGAATGAGAAGGAAGCTAGATTACTAAGGATACATTACTACAATTTATACTTGCTTCTTTTGAGAGAAAATTCTAGTCTAGTCGTGAAACTTCTTGTTTTCTTAGATTAGAATAGATTTTTTATTAATTAGTGTCAATTGTTTGTGAATTTAAATTTATTTGTGAGAAATACTCTTGAGTAGATCAAATTAGAGCTTTAATTTGTATGAAATACTTAGATTTAAATCTATTTGTTTGATCAAAAGGTTCTTTTATTTGGATGTGTTGTTCTAAGTAGATTGTTTATAATTAGAAAACTCCTCATTTAAAATCTTACTTCTAGGTGTTTTATTCATTCTAAAAATATTTTTTATTTAGATCTTGCTTCCAAGAATTCTTTGAAATCATTTTTTAATTTTACATTACTTCATAAGGAATTAAGTTCATCAAAAGATTGAATGCATAACACAACTTCTCAATAAAGATTCATTAAAGGATTTCTTTGGAAGCTCTTTGATTTATTTAGAGAGATTTAATAGAGACATTAGGAAACTTATTTAGTGGATCGTATTAAATAACCAACAAAACATATCATACTAGAAAATAATTGGAAAAAGTACGGAAAGGAAGTGTTTTTACTATTCTCTATATATTGAAAGAAAGATTTCCTTAAAAACAATCAAAAGGGGAAAGTAGTTGGTTGTTTATTCTTGCTTCTTCTTTGTGTGGTTATGGCAAGAGAATATCTTGAAAAGAATAAAACGATTTGTTTGTTGCTTGTGAAATTTTTAGAAAAAATTGTCTTCGTTAAGTTATAATTAGATCTAATTAGTCTTTTAATTATATTAAATTAAATAAAAAAATTAATTGATATAATTGATTAATTAAATAATTATTTTTATTTATATAAGATTAATTAAGTGTTCAAATTTTCAATAAATTAGATCTGAATTTATTTACGATTATAAATATTTTAGTTTGTGCAAATTGAAAAATACAATAAATTGTATATTTTATAAAAATCTTAAAAGATACATTACAAGGGGAGAAAATAGGCAACATTCTGAAGAAGAATTATCATCTAAAAAAAGTGTTACCCCACTATTTCTAAAGCATATGAATAAATCAATCTAAGCACTAACATCTTGACTATAATTGTTGATGTGAAGGATAATCTATGGAAGAATAAAGAATCAATTCATGTACAAGGTAAACAAACTTTAGATTAAATATAGTGAAGCATATAAGGTGCACATTTTAATTTGTGTATTCTTAATTTATATGAAAGTGTTAACCTAAGATTTATATCTTTTAGTTAATTGATTTTTTTAAAATAATAGAAACATTTCTTTATAAAAGCTAGTTTTTCCTAGTGAAGTAAGGGATTTTTGTTATTTTTGCATGTAAAGTTGTGAGTTCTATTTTTTATTCCTTCATATCATTTTTGAAACTATTATATTTAGAGACATAAGGACTTCTTTGTATGCATGCATTATAAGTTGAAACTAACAACCATCTTTTTACATTTGAATATAGATACTTTATTACCTATATATTCAAGGTGATTTTATGCATGTATTGCATTGATCGAACTTTTGAAGATTTCAATACTACATCTAATAGGTGATGTGTTTAAAAGGTCAAAGAGGAGGATGGAAGAGCATGGGACGTTGGAGGGTTATTTTATCTTGAGTTAGCTTCTCACTCAAATATGTTGCACTGCTTGAGAAGCACCAATTCTTCATTTTGTGTGCCTTTTGTATTAAGATGGCTTGGTGATTCTTATATAATTTCGTATAGAGGGATGATCTCTCATTATTAGTGGGTTCCTATTGTACACTTGATGATAGATTTGTTCCCATTTGGCACTAGAGGAAGGATTTGGTACTCCAAAGAATGGTGTGCTCTTAGAGAAGAGATGTTATCTCATTATTGTAATAGAGGAGGTTTTTGTTCTCTTAGTGGAGGGGGGGTATGTCCTCTTTGTTGGAGTTACCAAGAGACTCACTAGCTCACAAGATCCTTGCAAAACCAAATAAACCTTTTGCAAAGAGATGCCAAAAAGTTATAATATCAATATGCATACAAAAGGTGTGTAAAATGTGCAAAGGAGAGATGCAAAAAAGTTATAATATCAATATGCATACAAAAGGTGTGTAAAATGTGCAAAGAAGGCTTACATATAAAGATAAGGATAAGGAGGTGACAAGGTACGACTTAAATTTTAACTAGCCCTCCAAAAGTGTGACATATATGGGCAGGCTTGGGACAAGTGTGAGGACGCGTGTAATGCACTCATGAGATGAGACCGGATAAAAAAAAAAGGCCTCTAAATGAGCTTAAACACTAGTTTGAATAGGACAAGTAGCTAGATGTGAACTAGTTGGGTAAAACCTCTTTTCACACTAACACCCCCCATAAGTTACACTTATGAAAAAAGCTAAACACTAAAAAAGAAGTCCCAACAAAAAGGCTTGATGAGATACTTATGTACAATAAAAGTCTCACAAATAGAGAAAAGGAGAAAACCCTATGGAAAAAACAACAAATACAAATACAAAAGGGGGAATCAAGATGACCCTCCAAGGGCAACTTCCTTCACCTCAAGCATATGCCACAACTCAGTATAGTAAGATGATGCTAAAGGGTTACTAAAGATGTCTACAACCTATTCTCGAGTGGAAAAATACCCAATAGAGAACACCATCATGGATGAGATATCAAATGAAATAGATGTATATCTCAATGTGCTTTGTCCTCTAATGCTCTCCTGGGTTGTGAGAAATGCGAATGGCACTTCGGTTATTACACCAAAGAATGGTGTAATGATCAAGTGGTAGACCAAACTTTGTCTTAAGCTATCAAAGCCATAAAACCTCTTGGATTGCAAGAACTACACCTCAATACTCAGCCTCGATGAATGATAATACAATAGTGGATTGCTTGTAAGACCATGCAACTAGACTAGAACTAGAGTAAAAAACAAACCTAGAAGTAGACTTCCATAAGTCAATATCACCGGCCCAATTTGAGTCAATGAAGCCTACTATAAGAGAAGCTCCTAGTGTGTACTGAATGCTAAAATGTGTAGTGCCTTGAAAATCTATTTGGGTTCAAAAATTTAAAGCTGAGAAATTCTCCAGCAAGGGGTGTGCACCAGTCACCAAAAGCCGGGATCTTCTGATGATAAGGGTATTAAACCTGCCCACAGGAGACTCACCTAACCTTGCAGATGGTAGAAGCCCAAGAGTCTTTACCTCCATAAACCTAGCAGCCTACTCAATTCGGCTTCAGATCTAACTTGATATTTCTTTCACTAATCATACAGACTTTAAAAGTCGGTGATAATCAGCACTAGTATGTCATTAAGTTCAACGCATAACTTCAATTCAAATACTGCTAAAGTACCTCATTAAAAGAGATTTCTGAAACAGAACAAAAAAGCAAATTTTAAATAGAACTATACCCTTGAAATCATCTGTTTTATATATTACAAAGTAAAAAACTTAAAAAGGACAATACCTACATAGCTTCTCTATAAAGAATTACAGGATCTGTTAGAAGATCCATCCAGAAGTTATGTAGCTGAGATACCCAAACCATAGCTTATGCATAAGACCTATTAGCTTGAATGTTATCATTTAGCATCTGTATTTGATTTCATTTCCCAAAAACTTGGGTACATTGATATGTACAGCCTGAACATTCTCCTCACAACTAGATTAGTTATTCCTTTTTCTCTTACACTCAAGGTGCAAATAGAAATTTCCTTTTACTCTGGTTGGCATCATCTGCACACCGTCCTAAGTTACTAAGACTCTCAATCCAAACTTCATCTGATTTGACTGACTCATCATTGTCATTACGATGCCAGGTCCAGTGTGCATGTGTAGCATTGACAATTTTAAGTTTGCCATGTCCAAAGCTTGCTTCACGAAATCTGGACCATTGAGGTTTTGGATCAATAAACCTGTAGGGAATTCAACAAAAGTCTTGTGATTATTGCGTCAACCAGTGAAGAATATAAGATAATATAGTTCAGTATATAAGGCTACTCAGTGCTCAAATGGACATGTCTAGAATAATCAGGCAAGCTAGAATCCTGATTGCATTGCCAGACATAAAATATCTCTCATCTCTCTGCCTCAGGCATCTACTTGGTTCCAAACATGCTCAACTAGAAAATAAGATGTTTCATTTCAATTAACTTCTGAATGGTTATGAATAGCTCCATTGGAACAAGCTGCCACTGAGCAAATCGGTTAATAAATCAAACAATACGTAATCAAGACCTTCCATTTTTATTGAGCTTACCTTGTAGCAAGACCCTCATGATTTCCTCCATCGCCTACTGTGATATGCATGGCACCACAAGGATTAACATTTCCCATGTAGACACGAGTCTGAACAATATGGACAAGTTAGTAATTATTGGAAAATAAAGTGTACAATCACATGGAAACAGAACATGTAGGATTTATGTACTTACAGAACGTTCATAAGCATGTACGTGTCCTGCAAGTACAATATCAACATTTGCATCATAGAGAAGTGGCTCCATGGCTGCCATCATATCATCACCCTCACATTGATGAGCAGTGTTACTATTATACCAAGGGGCATGAAACAGCACTATAAGCCAAGGTGTCTTCACCCTATCCACCCTTGAAAGGTCACCCTAAAATTCAAAAAAATCAGAGCTTCCGGAAATTTGTAATGAGGCATTTCTCACTATAAATTTGCAAGTGGAGAGCTTATAAAACTTAGTAAGTCACAGACTTTATAACACGTACCTGAAGCCACTGATATTGTTCTGAGCCCTCTTCGTAGTCTGTGTAGGAACCAAGCATAATAATGTGTGCTCCTGCAACTTCAAATGAATAATAAAGGTTTGAACTTGAACCACTTTCTTCAAAAGGCATATGCCATCGTGCATTGAATGCTCTAAATGGAGGCATAACTAAGGGAATTAATTCCTTTTCATGATTCCCTTGCGTGACCATCCATGGCCTTGAACTTGCCAAAGGCTCTATTAGCCGTCCAAATGAGTCCCAAGAAGGCTGCCAGTAATCTGCATATGACAGATCACCTGGCAAAAGGTGGATATCATAATTGCATTGTTGAATGTGTTCTAAAGTTGAAGATGTCCATCCTGTTTGACCAAGGTCGCCTGCAGCAAATATAAATAATGCATTTGATTAAAAATTGGTTCTTATAACTTTAAAGAATAGGAATGTCAGAGCCTGGGTAAATATAGAATAACAAGATAAGAGTGACTCCTAAAGGTCCTTGGGAATTCATGAAGTTCTTTCCAATTTAAAGTTTGTTTGCAGACACGGGATGGGAACTGCTATAGAGCAGAAGAAAACACAGAAAAGGGAACAGAAAAGAACCATTGGATAGTAAGAGATAAACAACATAAGGAGAACTGATTTTCTTTTGCTTACTTGCTATGAACTTCACAAAATTTTGCTTGTAAGATAAGGGAAATAAGCATGATGTCTCACCAACAACAGAAAAAGTGACTGGAAATTGTGATGGAGGAGTCTTGAAACTGCGCTGTGCTCCATATCTTCCACACCGATAAAAATAAGTTTTATTAGCATCAAGTGGTCCAATGACAACATGGTGTATCTTACCAGATCCATATAACATGAAGGAATACGAATCGGAATCCCCCATTGATATTGAAGTATACACCCCTGGAGTAGTTCCATATTCTACCACTGTAGGTGCATTAGCCCCATTTGTAATCCATGTGACTCGCATATGATTAGCTCCAGCAAGAGAAATATGTACCTACAAAAGGAAATTTCAAGAAGCCTGTTGGTAAATATAGAGCACTTCATATTTATAATAAGCAAGCAACTGCACCTAGTATTTCCTTATCATGAAACCAATCTATCACAAGAGCTAAATATAAAGGTGGCATGAAGTGATATTTCTTTAACACAATCAAAACCCTTGAAGACTGAGACAGACATGAAATTTTGAGCTTTGTTAACAATATTTTTTTATTATGTAATATAACCTTCTGTTATTTTGATATTGTTTATCTGTAAGGTATGCCTCTAGTGAGATCCAAACAATAGGCTTTTCAGATCCCAGTTAAGTTATTAACAATGTTAGACAAGTACAATAATGAAATATGCTTCTCTGTTGAAGGCCCAGAAATTTCAAAAAGTCAATAGACAAATAAATCAATTTAACAGTGGGAGAAGTTGACCATCAAAAAGATGAAAAATACATATACCATCACTTATTCCCCAATTGTGCATCAAAAGACACACCAAACATGACCAATGCTTTCAATGAAGGAAATTGAACGTGCAGCAATCAAGGCTCTCAAAGTATATCAGAGAAAATGTCAAAAGTTATAGTAAGGAAATAGTTTTTCCATAACAAGGGAACTAAAAAGTTGAATACAGCTTTCATACATTTCTTCACTTTTTGATTTTCTAAGTAACAGGTGGCAAATGCACTAAAAAGTTAGTTATGTTTGTGATTCAAAATTTAGACATGGCCTACCATTTGTGTGGCTTGAGAGTAGGCTGAGTAAGATCAACAAAATATTTGGAATATTCAAACCATGTAAAGGATGTACTCTGTGACCAACTCTGTTTTACAGCATGTGGCAAAAGAGTTATACACAATGCAAGCATTGTATTTTCGTAGAAGCGCATGATAACATTCAGATTTGAACTTGAAAAACACCCAAAGAAAATAAAATACAGCTACACTTATAGCTAATCACATGTAGACTGGATATCCCAAAATCTGCACTTGATGAGAGCGACATATTCCAGCACCTTATCTTTGAAAGAACAATAAATGAAGCTATAGAGAGGGTATGAATTCTAGAAGGAAAAAAGCTTTACATGGACCTTTAAGGAGCTTTAACATGTAGATATATGGGCCTACAGACTTCCTTAGGAAACTTCAGGAATGGATAATTGACAAAAGAATGTTTTACTGTTTTATTTGCAACCAGAGAGCATAAGGCAGTGATATTCGAAAGTGAATAACGGTTTATAAAAAAAGCTGGCTTTCTTATCAAAAATTGCAACATTGTACTTAGTACAAAAGAACTGCACATAATTGTACCAGATTGTAATAGGCCCTTTGATCAATTGAAGCCTTCAATTTCATAAAACAAAAAAAAAATCGCTAGGGAAACAATAGAATTGGCATTTGAAGAAACTTAGAAAAGCTCAAGAAACTTGGAAAGAGCCGGCTCAGCTCATATTTATAACGAGTAGAGACAAATTCATGAGTACTCAGTCACTCAGGAAGCTAAAGTTTGCAAATCACACACTACCACAGCCCTTACTATCAACGTGGCAGTTTCTTCATAATTTGTCATGTTCCTACCAATAAATATGCAGCAAACAAATTACATTATATGGGGCCAACTCCATCAGGAATTTTAAATTAATATATTATTCATAGGGCCGACTTCCTCTTGTGGCGCCCATGATTATTATTAAATAAAAGTAAATCATCACCTCTTTGGGCCAACCACCAATACTGGCTGACCACACTGGGGATTAATGTTTGGCCCCCCATCAAGTCGCATTCTCCCATTCTCTCCCATGATTGAACCCTCCAAGGATGTTAGAATACTACATGATTGAATTAATGTTTGGCCCTGAGTTTATTAATATCTAATTATGGAAATCTGCTAATTATTATTATTGTGGTAAATGATTCTAATCTGCTAATCAGTTTGATTATGGTAAATGGTTCTAACCTGTGTGCAGGGCTTCAATCAGAGGAAAGGTATTATCTAACCCCGTTGTTATTTAAATTGAGGAAAATTAGGGAAAATTTGGGGCACTCCCAATTAGGGGACATTACATAATTAGATTCCACTAACTAAATTACCATGACATATGATATTGTCACACTAATATTCAGTAACTAGTGCCTGCAATGCTAATGCATAACACAACAGTAGTTTATATGTATCCTAATAGTCACTATCTCAATTTAGAAAAGACCTGGCTCCACTGGGAAAATAGTACATCAAGGACAGATGACCATCTGGTATCTCTAGTATGTTCATCAACTACATATTATTATATTACAAAGTGATCAGCTTGAAGGCAAGTGTACAAATACCCAAAAGTTGTGTCATCTGTAACATATTGCTGACCTAAATTTCTCAGCCAAGCAATCGGCAAACTAAATTATACACATAGTAACACAGATTCAAATTTCTGTAGGAGCATAGAGAAGCCATGGGGCATAGTGCTCTTCATGTAAGCTCTTCACCTGACTCGGTGAAGCTTCAACCATGTGGAAGATCTGATTTTGTTTGTTATTGGTGTCTGTCCTTATTAAAAGTCTATTCAAGCCTCTTGATGCAATCACAGCTGGGGTGTCCAATGAAGGATTATCCAACCATGCAGCCAAACAAAGTCACAACCACTCAATGGATCAACACCAAATATCCTTATTTTATTACAATCACAACAACATTACAATCTATAGCAATGCTAATGCATAACACAACAGTAATTTATCTATGATTACCTATTAGTCACTAGCTCAATTTAGAAAAGCCCTGGCTCCACTGGGAAAATAGTACATCAAGGACAAACATACAACCACTCAATGGATCAACAAACAAGTATCCTTATTTTATTATAATCACAACAACATTACAATCTATAGCAATGCTAATGTATAACACAACAGTAGTTTATCTATGATTACCTATTAGTCACTATCTCAATTTAGAAAAGACCTGGCTCCACTAGGAAAATAGTACTTCAAGGACAGATGACCATCTGGTATCTCTAGTATGTTCATCAACTACCTATTATTATATTACAAAGTGATCAGCTTGAAGGCGAGTGTACAAATACCCAAAAGTTGTGTCATCTGTAACATATTGCTGACCTAAATTTCTCAGCCAAGCAATCGACAAACTAAATTGTACACATAGTAACACAGAATCAAATTTCTGTAGGGGCATAGAGAAGCCATGGGGCAAAGTGCTCTTCATGTAAGCTCTTCACCTGACTTGGTGAAGCTTCAACCATATGGAAGATCTGATTTTGTTTGTTATTGGTGTCTGTCCTTATTAAAAGTCTATTCAAGCCTCTTGATGCAATCACAACTGGGGTGTCCAATGAAGGATTATCCAACCATGCAGCCAAACAAAGTCACAACCACTCAATGGATCAACAAACAAATATCCTTATTTTATTACAATCACAACAACATTACAATCTATAGCAATGGGCTTCTGACATGCTAGGCCTCAGCCGTTCGATTACAATGTGCAAATTATAGAATTCAAAAGACATTGCAATGCAATGCAATGCCATGCCCCAACTTAGTTCTTATTTCTTTGCTACTTTCTAATGATTTTCAAAAGTGTATATATATCAGTTCCCAGACATAGGAATGATCATAGTTGGCCACAAGGTGGCACAAATCTCAATGCCCCATGAAATGTGTAGTTGGCCAAATGTATAGTTGGATCTCCTAAATCGAGTGCAATGAGGAGGGCTCTTCATGCGGTGCATAACATGAGCACTCTCGGGTCCAATGTACCTTGCTGTGCATTCCTTTGTTAGCACAAACTCTAGAAAGCTGTTGTGAGCCATGAATAGTGAAGTTGGTATAATCCTAATACGCTCGATAAAGTTCAAAAGACCAACTAATGCCCTTGTGATAACTAGAAACTACAAGAAAATGAATCTAGTAAAACATATATCTTCGGATGCAAAATAAGATATGCAATTGCAATGAAACATGGAAAAATCTTTTGTGACTGACTGGTGATTGGAATATAAATGGAAACCTACAAATAAAACAAACAATTAAAAGAAAATATTTTTGGTTGATGCAAGATCGCTCTTACACCCTAGGATGCTCCTATATTAGACACCCAGGGTTGATTGAAAAGTGAGTCCCTCACTTTCCAATGGCTAGAGGGAAAACAAGATGGTCTACCTCAAATCCAAGATGAGTCTTCTTTAGGCCTTCCTTTCCACTTTACTAAATACTCCTCATACCACTTGTTCTTAGTACTCCTTCCAATTCTATTGTCCAAAATCTCCTCTATTTCTTATTTCTAATGTTGCAATCTCTAATTTTTCCATTGGAACTTTGTGCTACAATCCCTAACTCTCCTTCATAATACTAGTGTATATTTGCAATATTGAACACAGGTGATATATCCAAACCTTCCAACAATTCCACTTCATATGCATTTCCTAAATCAAACATCTTTATAATTTTGCAAGGACCAAACTTCTTCATTTTTAGCTTGTTGTATGTTCTCAACAAAAATCTTTCCTTCTTGAGATATACCACCACATCTCCAACCATAAACTCCTTATGCTTTCTCTTCTCATCAACTTTCTCCTTATACCATTATACATTTTCTCCAAATGATTTCTTACTACCACATGTACTTCCTACATATGTTCTACAAATTCCTCCTAACTATGCACTCCTCTTTTCTTCCTTATTAAAATCCCTCAATTTTGAAATATTCCTTGGGCTACTGCCCTATGCACTCGCAAATGGCATCTTTCTTGTACTCCTATTAACTGAGCTATTGTATGCAAACCCTGCCTATGGTAGAGCCATATCCCAATTTCCTATCTTTTCTCCAACCAAACATCTTAACAAATTACCTAAACTCCTATTCACCATTTCAATTTGTCCATCAATTTCTAGGTGATATGCCAAACTAAATTTTCAAATCTATTTTCACTTTCTTCCAACAAACTTAGTGTCCCCATCTGAAACAATGCTCCTTAACAAACATGCAATCTCACAACTTCTTTTAAAATATATCAACTATGTGTACCCCATCATTGTTTTTCTTACATTAGATGAAATGAGCTGTCTAAGAAAACCTAAGTTACCGGTTTGGGTTCGGGGACGGGTTCGGGTACGAGAACCCGGTACGTGGGTACGGGCAAAATTTTTTTAGGGGTTTGGGTACGTATGGGTACGTGTGTGTGTATATATATATATATATATATATATATATATATATATATATATTAATAATTTAATATATTATAAATCTATATATATGTATTATATATACAAAAAAATAAGAGAAACATAGAGAATTGTAAAACTAAATCATTTCATAGTATGATACTTGATCATTGATCAATGCCAAATGCCAAAGATAAATATTAAATGCCAATTGATAGTTGAAAAATATTCAAATAAAATTACTGAATTACAAAAGTCAAAATGTAGTTCATGAAACATTGAAACATGATTCAATGTTCATTGTTCATGTGCTCATCAATCATCAAAAGGATTGTCAGAATCATCATGACTTGGATTTTGAGTGGTTTCAACTTCAAAATCATCATCATTTGAACCCAAAGCGGATCCAACACCATGTGATATGTCATCAATATCACCCACATCATCCATAGTGGCTCTAGCAAGATCCTGAATGGTTGCATCCAAGTCAGTAGACTCGGGTGCTACATCCCAAAGCCTCGCTGCCCCCTGCCTGTATTGAGGATCCTTACGTGACAGAAGACGCAAATTGGAATGAATATACACTAAGTCTTCAGCTCTTTTTGCAGCCAACCGGTTACGCTTCACTGAGTGGATAAAGGAGTATGTACTCCAATTCCGTTCAGCGGCAGAAGAGCTTGCAACCTGGAGAGAAAACCAACAAAATTAAAAATAAAATAAAAAAATGCAAGATAAATTCAAGAATGTTAAGTGTTAAATTTTACAATACAAGTGGCCAAAAAAAAAAAACTTACTTGTGAGAGGATCTTGATTGCAAGAGGTTGGAGGTACATATAATCTTGACCATGAAGGTACCACCATGTAAGACCATCCATTTTGTATTGGTCTCTAGCAACAGAAGCATTATAATTTTTTGATTTTCCTGTGACAAACATTCCAAATTCTCTCATGACACTTGCATGCACTTCTGGATCACTGAACATTCTACTAAATGCCGTCTTATACCCATTAGCAACTTCACCATCTCTATATGGCGGTATTCTCCCTGGGATAGAAAGTACTTCAGTGGTATAGTACCTCGGAGATAGGGCATATGCAAGGAGGTGCAATGGAGTTGTCATCTTGTTCCAACGATGAAGAACAATTGCTTCCACCCTTTTGTACAAGGTGTCTTCAGGATCATTCTCTTTTTTTTGTATTTCTATTTTTATTTTTTCCAACATTGTGTCCATGCTATCATAGACATCCCCCAAGCATGGTTCATCTGTATCAGCAAACCGAAGCATAGACATGATAGGTTCGGTGAATTCCAATACATAATTCACACGATCCCACCAATCATCATTCAAGATCAATGCCTTGACTTTTTGGGCCCTCTCTGAATTTGATTGCTTCCATATACTCCATTGGTTGCTAATAATCATTTGACTCAATGCATCTTTCACCTTCACAAGTCATCTCAGAACAATTATGTGAGATGCAAACCGGGTCTCGGCAACCTAAGAACATGTTAATAGTAAGTTAACACATTTAAAATATGTAAATAATGCATAAAAATTATTTTATTCAATTATGTAAAACATGACATAAATGATAAATGAAACTAAATAAATTAAATTTTAAAATTTTTAATTTACCTTCAACAATTCCAATGTTGAAAAAGTTCTGAAAATTGCTTGTGACATATGGTGGTTTGTCACAAACATCTGGATCTCCTCAGACTCCTGGTATATTTCTTTCACCCACTCTATTTGGGTGCCAATTGCTTGCATCACCAAATTGAGGGAGTGTACGGTGCACGGTGTCCAAAAGATGTGCTCATATCTGGCCTCTACCAAAGCACCTGCAGCCCTGCAAACTTTTGCATTGTCCGTAATTACTTGGACAACATTTTCACTACCCACCATCTCTATGGAGTCAATGAGAATCCTGGAAATGAACATTGCATCTTTCACTTCCCCTTCACAGTCAACCGCCCTCAAAAACATTGCCCCCTTGGGGGACACTGCAATAACATTAATCAATGGACGGTTTTTGCAATCTTTCCATCCATCGGAAACAATAGATACACCTGTTTCAACCCAAGAATCTCTAATTGGTTTTAGTTGGGCCTCTACATATTTCTCTCTTTTTGCAATAAGGTGGTACGCACCTTTTCATACCCAGGACTTGTGAAATCAGGAGGTGCACTATTTATTGCTGACACCATGTCCTTCCAATATGGTGATCTCACCAAGTTGAATGGAAGACCATTGGCATAGAGGCAACGTGCAATTTTTTCTTCAGCAATATCTCTTGCCTCCATTTTAAATGCTTTCTCTAATGGACCTCTCTTGCGGGTGGTGGTTTCTGGTTCTTCATCTTCTTCTTCCGTAGAGGGTATAGACAAGAAGGGATGTCTAGAGGGCCTAACTATCTGATGAGTGGGTAATGTTTGTTTTTTCTTTCCGGAACTATAACTAGTTTGTTTTCCTCTTGCAACTGAATTGTCAGCATCTTCTTGTTCTTTTATAAATGCTGCTATTTGTACAGCAGAAAACCCCTTCTTATCTGGGCCCACACACATATTAATCCCTTTACCACCAGGGCCCATAAAATGAAGTTTCACTCGGTAGTAGGAGCTATTATATTGTACATTGCAAAAATTACACTTCCAAACAAACCCCCCACCTCCAGGAATTTGTGAAATTCGTGTGGTATGTCTCCATAAAGGAGATCCTTTATCAATTTTAAACTTTTGGCTTCCATCCCCACCCACTGAACTTTGACTACTGGCCATTGTTGCAATCTATAAAAAAAATGAAGAAAAAAAATAATATATTTGAAAAACTTCTTCACAAACTTGAAAAAATTCATCAAAAACTAAGAAACTTAAAAAAATTCATCAAAAGATTGAAGAATAGGGTTTAAATGCATACCTTGAACACTTAAATCTCCTTTGTAGAAGCTTTTTGCCACTCCACAATCGATCTCTTTCAAATGCAATCACCTCCCTTCAAAATGCTAAGATGGACAAAAAAAATGGAGAGAGCAAAATGAGAGGTAAAAATGAAATGTTTTAGTGTTGAAAAGCCTCATATTGGGTCGTTTTAGGGTTTAGAGGCAAAATAGAAATTAAAAAATTGTTTTTTTTTCACTTTTGGGCCCACTTTTTAAGAGCTGGGCCGTGGGTTCTCAAGGGTTCGCCCGGGTACGCGGCCGGTACCCCCGGGTCCGCGTACCAAAGGGCATGGTACTTGCTGGGTACGCACAGGGTGCGTGCCCAGCCCTGTGGGTTCGCCCGGGTGCGCGCACAGGGCTGGGCACGCACCCTGTGCGTACCCAGCGCGTACCCACAGGCGAACCGGGTTCGAGGCCTGTGGGTACGAATCTGGTAACACAGAAGAAAACCTATCCACAATTACAAATATAGAATCATGACCTCTTTGGGTTCTTAGCAGTCCCAATACAAAATCCATGTTGATGTCCTCATAAAATTGTAATGGCTAGTACAAACATGTGTTGTAGCTACTTCCTTTTGTAATTTGACAAGTCCTACTCCCTTGGACCAATTTGATTACATCCTTGTATATTTGTACCAAAAATAGTGCACTTACCAATGCAATTGTCTTATCTATTCCAAAATGTCTTGCTAAACCACCACTATGTTTCTCCTTAGTCAAATTTTCTCTCATTGAGGTTTTAGGAATGCACAATTGACTACCTTTGAACATCGCATTCTAGATCAAATAGTCAAGCCACTTACTTCTATCAACACTTATTGGTTATTTATATACTCTCCATACCTCTACAAAGTCAAGATTATTTCCTTACAATTGTGTCAATTCTTGAAATCCAACTATCTCTAATTTCATTTTTGTAAGCAAATTTTGTCTCCTACTGAGCACATCTCTAACCTTGTTTGATTTTCTGCTCCTACATAACACAAAATTATACCTTTGCATAAATTATATCCATCTCATATGTCTTTGATTTAGCTTACCTTGGCTATTCAAATACTGCAATCCCTAATGATCAATGTACAATGCAAACTCCTTTGGTAACAAGTAATGCCTCCATTTCTTCAATGCTTGAATTATGGTATAAATTCTTGTTCATAGATTGAGTAGCCTCTTCTTGTGTCATTCAATTTCTCATTGAAATAAGCTATAGGTCTTCCTTTTTGACTCAACATTGCTCCTATTGCATTTCCAATTGTGTCATAATCCACTTGGAATACCTTGTCAAAATTCAACAATGCTAGCACTATCTATTCTTTCACCTTCTTCTTCAACAACTTAAAACTATTGTCTACTTTGGAGTTCCAATTAAGCTCATTCTTATATCCCCTCATTATCTCAGTTAGAGATGTACAAATACCATTTGAAATTCCTAATGAACTTTCTATAGAAACTTGCCAAACCATGAAAAGATCTTACATCTCCAATATTTACTAGTGTAGGCCATTTCACAATTACTCTCACCTTCTTTGAATCTATCTTCATTCCTTCAACTAAGATTACAAATCCCAAATACACCAACTCTATCTTCATGAACTACACTTCTTAATGTTCATCAACAACCTTTCTTCCCTCAATCTCTACAATATTGATATGATATGTTTTAGGTGTTCTTCCTTAGTCTTATTGAAAATCAAGATGTACTCAAAATTTTCTTCAATACCTCATTCATCAACCTCATAAATGTACTTGGTGCATTAGTAAATCCAAAGGGTATAACCAACCACTCATACAATCTTTCATTTGTCTTATATGTTGTCTTCCATTCATCTCCCTCCTCAATTCTTATTTGATGGTAACCACTTTTCAAAGCAATCTTGGTAAAATACCTTGCTCCACTCAAATACTCCATTATGTCATCCATCCTTGGCAATGGGAACCTATACTTTATGATGATTTTATTTTTATATTTGTAAACATCCTCTATTCATTGTCCTTCTTGGTCACTAGTATTGTAGGTATTGTGGGCTCACTCTCTTTGATCAATCCTTTTCTCAACAATTCCTACACTTGCTCGTTCAACTCTTTGTTTTCTATTAGTGTCATCCTATATGTCAACTTATTTGGCAGATTAGCCCCTAGAACCATATCCATATGGTGACTAATATTCCTTATAGAAGGAAACCCCTCAGGCATGTTGTTTGATATGATGTCTTGGTATTTTGTAGTAGTTCTAAAAATTCTCTTTGTGGTGCCTCATGCATTTGTGGTAGTGCCTATTATGCTTGTGGTGCCACAAACCTTAGAAATCAATGAAAAACACATATTCTCATGCTCATCCAAAAAAATTCTTACATCCACCAAACAAATTTTGGTGCTACTACAAGCCTATCCTCTTTCATTCAGCACAATCAACTTGTGCCTCGTACCATTCATTGTTAGATTATAAGTGTTCACTTTTTGACTATGTGGAGTACTATTGTCATATTGCCATGTCTCCCCAATAGCAGATGACACACATCCATTAGCATTATGTCACACAAAACTTCATCATGGTAGGTGCCTTTCTTAAATTTAACCCAACATTGTTCCTTCACTAACACCCTATGTTCCTTTTGCAACCAAGCAATCATATAGGATTTGGGATGTTCTAGCCTTTCGAATTTACCATCTCCTCAAATACTAAATTATCTATACTACCTCTGCCTATAACAATCTTACAGCAATTACCTTCAAATTTGCATATTGTTCGGAACAAATTTTCCTTTGTATTGGCTCCTCCTCATAATCATGTCTCAACAAAGCTCTTCTTGTGGCAAGGAACTTACCTTTTTCTAGTAGAGTTGTATGATGAGATTCTCTCAATCTCTTCATCAACATGGGTAGCTCTTGTTATTTCTTTTGACCTCCTCCTAGGGCTTCTTCAACCTTGGTGGCATTGAAATGCTCAGTGTCCTTCTCCACCTCTAAGACATGTTCCTCCAAACAGTCTCTCATCACCTCTACCATATCTTCCCCTAACCCTTTGATATCCATCAATTTTGTCATTGCAATGTGAATTCCTATATCTCTATCTTTGTGGTAAGAATTGTTGCTCCCTCCTTCCTTATGCTATGGGCTATCACTCTTAGGATCTCCCACATAGGTCTCTTTTCACCGCGGTGTGACCTATCCTCCTGGAACCTCCCTACTCTTCCTCTTTGTTGTCTTTGTTTGTCTTAAAATCTTGGGTTTATTTCCTTCATGCAATGCCTAATATAAGCACTCATGGGTCCAATGTACCTTGTTATGTGTTCCTTTGCTAGTGCAAACTCTGCAAATTTATTATGAGCATGACCGGTGAATTGGGTATATGCCTGACACACCTAGTAAGGTTCAAAGACCTATTAATGTCCTTGTGATAATCAAAAACTGTTGGAAAGGGAATATAACATTGAAGTGTCATGGTAGAACATATATCTCCTGACACAAGGTAAGATATGCAACTGAGGTGAAACGTAGTATGACCTTCAATGACTAACTAGTGGTTAGAATGTAAATGAAAACCTGCAAACAAAACAAACAAGTAAAAAAAAGTATTTTTGGTTGATGCAAGTTTTCTCCTGCATCACCTCTAATTTATTGCAATGAAATATAGACCAAACTACTCATTCTACAAAAATTCAAAATATGCTACAAAATAATGGTACTATGTTTATGACTGGTCCCATAAAAAATTGTATCCTTGCAAGCCCCATACTTCTACCAGTAATTCTAAGAAACTCACTCCTAATAAATTTTGCATAAAGATATCAGCTGCCTTAAAACTGATTTGAGGTAAAGCTCAGGTTGCTCTCAAATGTACCCCATAATTATGGCACCACAGCTTCTCCATATGTCCAACTGATTTATTGTGCCATCGTTTAAACCTAGATCATGTCCTTACCAATGTC
>VDFB02039978.1:0-11076 GCA_007258455.2 Sequoia sempervirens | reverse complement strand
TTTACTACCAGCTCTAAATCACCAAAGACTTGTAGCATCAACCTTCTTCCTAAGGGCCATGAGGAGGCCATGAACTAGTGCTTCGTACTCTACTACATTATTGGTACAATAAAATTGGATTTTACAGACAGCAAAGTAGGTCTTACCCGTAGGGATGATGAGTTCGAATCTAGCTCCCGCTCCTTGCTTGGACTTAAACCCATCGAATTGCAGCATCCAAAACTTAGAAGGTTCCTTAACTCCAGGGCCAATGATATGTTCATTCCCTTTTGGTTGCATGCTTGCATCTGCAATTTATAGCACAGATGGTGACTTAGCATGATTAGTGGCAGGCAGCTCGGTTGGCAGCTCCCTTTGAGGTATAACTTGTCCTTTGACATGTTCTACTTTTGTTTGACATAAGCAGCACTTGAATTTTGAGTGGGAAGCATTGTGAAGTCTGCACCAACTAGGCATCAAGAGCTCCTGGAAATTCATCCTGGCCCCTAAGCTAAGCTGATCTTGTGTATATTTTCCATGAAATCCTAGAATCCATCCAGCAGTCCCAAATTCTCATCATCATATGTTTCATCACCATCAAATTCAACCAAAATTTTAATGCTTTGGGGCGTATAGGCTAAGTTGGTTAGGGGGATGCATTGTACCAAGAAGACTTCTTCAACTATCTTTTCTTCTTGAGGCTCTGATTCTTCCTGATATGCCATGAGAGAACAATTTCCCAACTCAGTTTCAGCAAACAACACCTCATTGACGATGTTGTACTCTATAATCATGAACTTCATGCGGGGTTCTCGATCAATGCATATCTGGTTTGGAAGCCCTTCCATGGCAACCACATGTGAGAGAAATCAATTGTGGCATACCCATTCAATTCTCGGGTGAAGTCACGTCCCAGGATTATTCCATATGTGTCAGGAATATACGCAACCTAGATGTCAATAATCTATTGTACCCTCATATCTACAGTAATTTGCATAGGGATATGATTAATCTCTCCAACAATATTCACCTTCATTTTTTCCAAATGGGTTACTTTTCTTCTTGAGGGTGTGGGGACAATCCCAAGAGCTTTGCATATAGCTAACGGCATGACATTAGTTGATGCTCCTGATTCAATTAGGCAATTATATAGGTTCTTCCCAAATACTCAAATAGTAGTAAGGAAAGGGGGAATTTCCAACCTCCCCTAGAAGAGTCCCACAGGTGTGTTAGCTTGGGCCACTTGACCTTTATCCTTTTCATTTGTCTTTTCCTTGGATTGTCCCTAACTTCACTCCTTAGCAGGTTGTTTTTCCATTTGTTGATTGGGAAGGACCTCCTTTTTCTTGTCTATAATTTCCTAAATTACGAGCTCATGTGGTGGCTCTTCAAAAGAGACTCTTTTAGTTGGTATGTCTTGTGTTTCCTTGGAAGGAGTCCCATTAATAACTCTAAAGAAAGCATGCCTAACTACAGGGACCTTGAGTAACTCAAAGGAAGACAAGCTAATTTTTACCTTCTTCAATACTTCAGCAACATATTCACCCATTTTCTCAATTTCAACCTCAAAGGCTCTACCTATGGATGAGCTAGCTGGTTGGTTTCTCGTTTGACTCAGTTGTTTGTTCTTCTCAAATTATTGCATTGGTACATGGGGAAAACCCAGATTGTTGTTAGAATTAGGGTCAGGCGGGGTGCAACACTTATTTGGCGGAGTAGAGGTAGTGAAAGGCCTCCTGCTTGTCGATTTCTTAAGAAATATGGATATGTTCTTTGGTGAAATATTGAACTTCATCCTCATGGAACTCCTCCTCATCTACTGAACCATTATCTACTGAGTTAAATAGCTAAGATAGATTTTTTTCATTAGTTACCTCTTTCACTTCTTCATTCTTCGAGGAGGTAGTCTTAGCTTTTGGTGCATTGTTGTCACCCTATGGAAAGGGGGCTTAATTGACCACAAGATAGGAGGATTCGTATGGCTCGGACGGGACTAGCTCTTAGTAACCGACACTGTCAACGGCATTCTAAACTTCAACTTGGAAGATCTACGTAGTCGTGAGGAACTCAGGGCAATCCAGTTCAAAGTGCCTATTTGTCTTATGAATCTGGCACCATCTAGATAAGGCAGCCTCAGCGAGGTACACTTCACTGGTTGTCTTTTCTGTGTTGGAAGGTTGATCAAGAGGAGTGGGAACACCTCTGTTGTTTGGCCTTGTATTCCACGTCCATTTTTGCCTCTGTGAGGGCCTCCTTTCATAATTATGATTAAAACTCTTCCCTCATTCATAATTTTTCCTAGATGAGGTACCTACATCATGATTATCCCTGTTATCTTGATTATCCCTGTTATCTTCGTTATCCCTGTTATCTCGGTTGAGATTTGATTGAATTCTACGTTGAGAAGCTTACAGCTAGCTATTCTAATTTCTCAAGTGTGTCATCTTTGTGGACATCTTTCGGATCATCTCCGTTAGCTCACCTAGTTGATCCTTCTTTGTATTACTTGGTTGCGGTGTTTGATTTTGGAGAAAGATGGGTTGTGTTACCGGTTGGTTTTGTTGAGCAGGAAAAAATTCGGTCCCTTGTAGGTATAGGGGCACTTGAGGCTATTATGAATATTCTTGTTGCTATTGGGGCTACAAATAATGAGGCATGAAAAGAGCCTGATTCATGGGTTGTCTCAGATGAGGAGCTATGGGAAACTACGGCACCAAGTTCAAAAGAGGTGTATGGTGTTGGAGTCCTTGATTGAGCCCTTGAACCTACATAGGATGTGCGACCTGCCCCAAGGAAGGCAGCGGACCAAAAACATTTTGTCAACATGTGCATCCACCAGCCTAGCTGGGTGGTGGGTTCATTCTTTAATTCACAAATGTTGCAGTGAGATTGTCTAGGGTAGCATAGTAGACAAGAAAGACAACAGCATCATTGAGCGCATATAGATCTTGTAACCTTGAGTATGCTCAGTGAAACCAATCATTGAAGGATCCTATTGGCTCGTTAACCTCTCTGCAGATAGACATGAACTGTTGATACACCTCTTAAGGGCTGACTGGGATCTTGTATTTCCTCAAGAAGGCATTCATCAAAAGGTCCCAGGTGGTAATGGTCCTCGTTGGTATATTGATGTACCAGTAGAAAGCCTCTTCCCAAAAGGAATAAGGAAAGAGTCTACACGCCATGTCCTCATGATTGATCTACATATCCTTCAGTGTTGTTTGAAATATTTGTATGTGCTATTCCACTGTCCTCTATGGATCCCGAGGATTGAACTTCGTGCAAAATCTCTCTGGATTCTTGGGCATGTCATGGTAGGCATTGAACAGGAATGGAGAAGGATTATTCCCCAGCCAAGCCATGAGGGGAGGCAAAGGTGGTACTTGTTGTTGAACAAGAACTTGGGGTTGCACAGGGGCAGTAGTAGTTGGGACTACGCCTTGGACTTGGAAGGCAGGGACTGGGGCAGCACCCCGGTTGTGGGAAGCAAGTGGCTAGAAAGCAGTTTGAGATGGTTGAATGGAGGAGGTGGAAGTGGAAGAAGAAGGATGAGTGTTGGGTGAATGGAAAGAGGAGGGAGGTGAAGACGAAGGTGAACTAGATGGAATGGAGGAGGAAGAAGAGGCTACGTCCCCTCTCTTAGTCCTTCTAACCCTTGTAGGGGGTTGTAGTTCTTGGAATTCCCCTTTCCTTGGTGTTTCTCTTAAAACTCTCTAGAATCTTTTAGGGGAGAATGAATCAATTCGATCTAGCTTAGATCAAAATGGGCCCTCCTTCTAGTGCCAGTTTTTTTGATGGGCGTTTTAGCACTATCTCAACACAAGTAGTGCATAGGAGCACTACCTCTCTTGAAAGGAAATCTCCAACAAGTTGTTGAAAATTACCCCAAGGTCTCTCGCGTGTCAGGTCATGAATTGCTTGGAATATCTTAGTTGTTTTAATGTGATCTTGTTGGTAATCATAGGGCAGACTTACGTGAGTTAAGTTGAAGGAGAATTGGTTCTTCCAATGGAGTTCTTAGGATGGGAAAGTGATTGCACAATTGTTGTAGGTTCAAACAACAATCAAAAACTCCTATTTTAGCTTCATATTTGGCTTTACAATGTGCAATGAACCTTGTTCGAAGTCATTATTAAAAAAAGGAAAAGGGGCAAGGGAAGGGAGAAGTTCATAGACCTAAAACTAGTAATGAATAGTGATAATCGAGGACCCTATTGCGGACAACCTTCCTAAAATTGAATTCCACTTATCCAAATTACTTCACAGTCTCATGAAATTAGTGCAAGCTTCTAAGGACTGCAGATTTTCAACAATTCATTCACCATTAGCATGAATAAAAGATAGAAATTTAGTGCAACTTTCAATTTATTCCCAAACTAACTTTACATAGCTATTTACCATCAAAAAATAGCAAAAAGTATGGATAAGGAAGGTTACCAACACACAACAGAATTCTTCAATATCAATGCACATCGTTAACTGAATTACTAAAGTAAGCTAGAACATAAAGAATAGAAAATTTATTCTACTAAAATTCACTAACTAAGAGAAGAAGAATCATGAAACATGCAAAGGAACTCAAGAATCCACCAAAGTCAATGAATTTTTATTAAAATTTCAGTAGCATGTCATTACAACAACTCAACTCTCTCTTCAAAATGAGAGGAGACCTCCTATTTATAGTGTCTAAAAATCAAAATGAATGGCCAAGATTGATTTGAATTATGTGACCAAGATTCACTACAAAGTAGGGTTTCACCTACCCCCAAATATATTACAATTTAAAATTACATCCTTTTCATTTAGCCTATTTTGTCCTCTAGTGAGAAGCACTGTAGCTCTTTTGTCTTTTTGTTGATATCCTTTTGGAGTAGCTACTTGGTGAGGAATTCATCATCGATCACAAGATCTCCTTCACTTTTCTTAATGGTGGAATACTCCACAACCTTTATGATCCACACTTGGAGCTTATTCCACTCTAATATATCCGACTAGATCACTTGGAAATTTAATTTCCTTGATTTTCTTGTAATCTCATCCCAATCTTTGTCACATTTCTACGTATTCTTTATTACTTGCTTGAATTAAGCAAAGGAATGTGCAGCAAAACCCATGAAATCCAGTGTCATTGCATCTATGGTCCCATTTTCCATCTTCTTCTATGGCTTTATCTTTTCTGAATCCAACTCGACAGCGGGCACATCAAAATATGTCATCAGTCTCAGATATTCTTCACAGGTTATCCTGATTTCCTAGACCCAGTGAATATCCAGCTCCACTTCATGGAGCACTCGTTCCAACACTTCTTTTATGTGATATAAGCCCAGCTTCCATGTATCTATTAGCCAATGGTCACCCTCTACCAGAGAAAACTCCTCCCAGGATTTATCAGGTATCTTGAGAATAGCCTCAAGCTTAGCATATGTGATCCTATATAGCTCAAGGAAAGTTAGTGCAGAACTTCTTTATTCCCTCGAGTATCTTTTTCACCTCTAGGAACTTGTTGGCTATCCTGGAAACACAGCCTATGCCCATATTTCTATTGTAGAGGACCTATCGGAACCATCCTCTATGGCCTTTGTCCAATTCTTTCTTTTTCCAATTGGTCAATGTGGTCCTTAGACAGTAATTGTGGCGGTGTCAAGGACGTGGTAGGGAGGTCTTCAACTAATGACCACTATTGAATTTCAGTTGTTAGATCTACCACTTGTTCTTGTAACTCCTCCTTGGAAGTCTTATCCTTATGCATCTAGTGCACAATAGTGGCAACGAACCCTTGGAGGTGATTGATTTTCTACTCTCTTGTGGTCATTCCCAGATCAAGGGTAGAAATATTATAACTTACCCCTTCTCCCACAACTGGCATGGCTATTTACACTGTCATGGATCTAAATGCATCCATTGTTAGATGTGATCTGACCATTGGCTTCTTCTCTTTCTTTATTCCTATTTAGGCTTGAGCCAAGATTGCCTCCAACCTTTCCCTCGCATCCTTTGGGGTTGGGATTTTCTTTTCTAGCTATTTCTCTAGCCATTTTGGCATCTAAGACTCTCCTTTTGGTGATTCATGATCACCTTCTTCTTCACGGATGTGTTGGATTTCAATTTCTTTGTTTCCCAGAGTCTTTTGTTCTATCTTTTCTCCTTCTTCTTCATCAAAATCTTGGATGAATACTATTTCCTTTCTCGAGGATTCAGTAGCTACATGTTCTTTGGGGCTTTCCTCCCCTTCAGTGGTTTTCTCCTCTTCTTCTTGGTCATGCCCATGTTCTTTATGATTTTCCATTTCTGGGCTCTTTTGGGCTTCAATCTCTTCCTTAGGCCTATCTTCTTCTTTCTTTTCCTCTTCCTCATGCTGAGGCGGAACCTCTTCATTATGCTTGAGGCTCTCTTCTTTCTCTCTTGACATAGGCATCTCCTCATCATACTCAGGACTTTTTTTTTTCCCTAGTGGGAAGCCTAGTGTCCTCCATTTCCTCTTCTACGTTCTTCCCCTCATTAGAAGGTGGCTTCTTTGTTTCTTCTCCAAAATTTTTGAGTTGTTGATCCAACTCCTCTTCGAGCTCTGGGTCAAAGGTTTCCACAATTTATTTGGTACCCGGCTCTTCATTTTCTTCCTCAAATGACTGTGTCTCTTCCTAGTCTCCCTCACACAAGACTTTATCAATTACTAGGTGTTGGTAATTAGGGTGCTCATGGTAGTCATATGCCTCCTCTTCCATTTATTTTGTTGCTTTTATTTCTTGCTGCTACAATTCTTCTTATATTTTCATTATTTCTTTCATTTCTAGTGGCTTAGTTGGAGGAGAAGTGGGGAGGTTTGCATCAAACTGTGCTAAGGCAGCTTGTATGGTCAGGTTCATTAATACCCTAGATAGCTTCATTGGGATATTCTACATGTGGCAAGTGAAGGCCTCTAGGAGTGATAGAGCAGGCATTGGCATTGTTGTTGTATTCAATGGAAGAGATATTGATGAAGACATGGAGGAAGAGGAGAGCAGAGAGGTAGTGTTAGAGGAAGAGTTTATTAAAAATACCTATGCATTGGGCAAGGTGGAAGCAAGGTAGATTGAGATATCCACCGTGGGAGAAGACATGGCAACCATCACCTGAGAAGCAGGCAAAGGGGCAGCAGTGGTGGCAATGTTAGCAATAGCAGTGACTATGAGACTAGAGGCAAAAAGTGGGGAATTTGGTTGTTCGGCCTCTATTTCCTCTCCCTCATTGACCAGGTCCTCCTAGATGGTGCGAATCTCTGTGAAACTACCTGATGTTTCCAGCTTCTTGGAGGGTTCAACCTCTGAGGCTTTCCTTGAATACACCCCGGGTTTAGGTTTCCTTTCAACTGTCTCTTTTCTCTTTCTTAACCTGGTGGCGAGAGGAGATTTTGAAGTTTCTCCAGATGGGGCAACAATTGTCCCACTATTTGTCTCGCTTCCCAACTTGTCCTCAAGTTCTCCATATATTAGGGTGACTCCTTGTAGCTTCAATTGGGCAATCTACTAGTCGATCCATTATTTGATTATTGCCTTGATGAGATTCCTCAGAATATCAAGGTCATTGACCTCTTCTTCACTCCAATCGATTAATGGTAGTGGGAGATTAGCAACTGCACCATATCGAGGATCAATCACTCTATTTTCATCCTCCATTATTTGGTCTAGCACAAGGAACAAGTTGACCTTCTTGAAAAATATATCATCATGTGCATGTAGTGTCTCATTCGCACTTCTTTTTCATCCTTGCAGTTGGCCCAAAATTCCTCAACATCATGTATATAGGTGTGTTCCAGCCCGACCATTTTCTTGAGCTTGTTGTAGGGGTCCATCCGCGGCTAGGCAGTGTGGAAATTGAGGTTATATTCTACAAGTTCTTTATCTGAATGGTCTATACACTGGGATGTGTGGAGTTCATACATCCCTTGGATGAAGGAGAGAGGATAGGGAATCCCCACCTTATACTTGCTTCTTAAGAGTACGTGTGTGCGCTACAACTGTCGAGAGAGCTCCAAAAATATTATCCAGTCATTCGGGTACCCAAGTAGCTTGTATGGTTTTTCTGAGAAACCTTCAGCTTGAATGTAGGTAAACTTTGGAAATTATATGAATAGAAATCTGAACTAGCAGAGGAAGGCATTAGCACAATGGGAAATTCTTCTTTCAAAGTCACCCCCAAGCAATCTTACAACATGGCCTATGAAGGCGTCATTGACTCTGTAGTAGTCCTTCTTGAAATTATTGTATTGGAGCTGAGGGTACCTGTTATACACCTTTAATTCCCTTCCTAGAACCTCATCAGGGGCCAAAAATAAGCCTTTGTATTACATCTAGTCAGCCAGTAAATAAACAAGATATGAAGTCATGTAGAATCATGAAGTCTTCTTCACAGCCACAAATTGCTTGTGCAAGTAATTACTAATTATTCCTGTCCAGTAGAAATTTTTTTTTCCTCGGAGGATCTCTTCCACGAAGTATAACATCCATTCCTAGGAGTAGGCAGCATTCAAAAGGCCCATAACTCTACTCAATAGGTCACCAAGTCATGGTAATCCTCATAGAAGTCACTGCAAAAGAGCTCTTGGGGTACTTTAGCTGCATTGCCTCTCTTTTCTTTTAACCAGTACTGATTGATGATCTTTTTGCACTTGAGGGGGTCTACATCCCACATTTCCCTTGCATCTTCCTTAGAAACTTCCTTCATCTCACCAAAGGTAGGGATATGAAAAGTATTTCCTATTGACTTGGTAGAAAATTCAACCAAAACATTCCCATCTCTATCCACTATTGTTCTAGACTCTTCTTGATATGCCTTCCTACAGGCCATTACAAGCTCGGGAGCAATGAGGACAAGCGGGAAACCGATAGCCTTGGCCAACCCGCTGCTTCTAATCTTCCTGGAATTTTCTATTGTGCGGCTTATCTGAACCCTTTGCTTGAAATCAACAATATCTATGTGTCTAATATTTGTATCTGAGACCTCCTTCCAATTTGTGGTGACAATGGAGTTGAGGGGTTCCCCTTGAAACTTGTACTTCATTTGATCTTTATCCTCTTTTCCCTGGGGTTCTTTGGCTAACTTCTTTCCCTTGTCTTTCTCCATGGCCATCTCTAAAAGTCCTGCACTTGGTTCCATATATCCTACGGGCGTTAGAGCGTACAAAATATTTTTACGTATAAAACAATGGGGAAGTTAGCCAAAATCCTACAAAATGATGCTACATTAGATAATTCATCATTTGAGAATCCTAACATCTCTTCTAGATTGACATTAACCTTTCACAGGAGGGATCTACAACAATTTGAGCCCAAAGGTGCGAACCTCCCTACGCTAGTGGAAGTTCTACAAAAGGGATGACAATTAGGGAACAGCGGCCCGTATGTCCCAACCCACATCAGGATTTGATCATTGTGTGGGGTCCACTGAGGAGGAAGAACCATTTTGGCACGAGTCAAAGTCAATTTGAAGTTTGGAGGGCATTAAGGTCACTTTTGGGGTCATGCGGGTCCAAGGCAGGCAGAAGAAGGAAGTGATTTGGTTGTTTGGAGCTCTGTCATCAAAAATGGCACTAGCAAGTCGAAATCCCATAGGTGGCATTTCTCCATGCGAGATCTACAACTATGGAGGATGGCATCACAATGCACTTGATGTTTAAGTCATCGCAAGTTGGAAGGTGTGGGTGGAAGTTAGGTCACAGCCATTTGGAATGGAAAAGGTCAAATGGCAGTCCGGCACAAGAAACCCGTAGCATCGAGTCTGCAAGGGCTTAAGGCATCATTCTTTTATCATCAGACAGTCCAAAGGAGATGGGAAGGTCGGGTCCCATGCAACAGGCTGATGGGAATCATTTTTTGTTTGGGAATGGCAGGACCAAGATGGAGTTCCGCTAGTAGCTACCCACGGGGGATGGCCCGTTTAAGGTTCAGCACTTAATCATTTTCATCCTTGCATACAAGCGGACACTACGAGCTCGGGACTTCAAGGGTAGAAGGACGATCCTCATGGGTCGTTCAGGATGACGAACTCACCACAATGGCTCGCGGATGAAATTCCGCGAGGAGGGGCCCAAAATAGGTTTACACTTGGTCGTTTAAAAGCCTAGAGGAACAGATGGCAATGTAGAGGTTAGGACCCGATCATCAAAAAGGCTTGAGCACTTGGTCATTAAGGGTGGACGTTGTGGCATCAACAAAAAGGGAATGGTACCCTGCAAAGCTCGGCCCGAAAGAAAAGATCACTTAGATTTGAGCCAAGATGGTAGATCAGGCTATGGAGCCCGATGGGTGAAGGGACGGGTCGCATAATCCGTTTCAAATGGAAAAAATAAGACTGAAATCTGCACACAGTGGCCCATAGGAAAACCTTCGCAACGGACCAGTACTTGGAAATTTTGGCAAGGTTGGGCTGAACCGGCGGTTAAGGGGGCAGGGTCCATGTGTCGGGAAGATGAGGTCAAATGGTTGCTTGGAACGGCGAAGCCCCAACAGCATTTTTTAGACAAAAACCCACTTTTGCAGATCCGATGGGATCCAAGGTTCTCCGTTAGGGTTCATGATTTTTAGCTGAGTTTGGGATGGTCGATTAGGGGTGTCCTCCCATGAGGGCAAACCCGGTGGTGGCATTTGTCGTTTCAAGTTTTAAATATTTTCAAAGGGATGGTGATAGCAATAGTCTGGTTGCAGGACCGCAAGGAACGGATGCCCTGGTTCAAGAACAACCACGACGGGGCTAGGTTCCACCTACAGCCCGTAAAGGATTTTCAATGAATTTTGAAATTCTAAGAGGTGGGCTTTGTCTGCCAAGGTCTACTTTAGTTAGTTTTAAAGCTTTCTTTTAAAGATTTAACAATTTTTCATGGAATTTGAAGAAAACTTGAAATGGGCACGCGGCAGATGACTGACCTATTAATCCTAATGAAGATGAATGAACCTACAGCTATCAAAGGCTTCAAAACAACGATGCAGCTCAGCGGGCACGACGGCAGCATTGGCAAGGGATCTCTGACTTGTTTCTAAAATCTTGACAAGTGAAAATGAACGTTAAAAAGGGTTATTTATAGATTTTTCATCATTTAATTCCCCTCATTAATTATCGTATGGA
>VDFB02039977.1:0-15438 GCA_007258455.2 Sequoia sempervirens | reverse complement strand
CCAAGTATGAGTGATTAAAGCAATCCTTGCTCGAGGAGAACTTGTATCACAAAGTGTGAGTGATAAAAGAAATCCTTGCTCAAGGAGGAAAACCCGTATCATGAAGTAAGAATGCAATTGATAGGGGATATGAAATCCTAGGATGCTCACAAGCATGCGATAAGGGAGATGAAGCTACAAGAGCCAAGAGAGCTACAAAAGGTGTTGTGAGAGCTTGAGAGCTTGAGGCTACTATAGCAAGCTTTATGGAGTTGTGCAAGCAAGATAACATGAGAGAAATGCCAAAGCCAAGGATAGAAGGAAGCTAGAGTAGAAGAAGACCAAAAATGAATGGAAAAGATAACATTTAAGGAAGGAAAAGAAGCTTCCCGAGGCGTTTCAAGGCATCCCCAGCCATTACCATCGACAAGAGTAAGTGACAAGTGGCAAACATGCACGGAAACATTCATTTGAATGTTGAAATATTGCAGGATGCTAGTGCAACGTGTAGACGTATTGCGCAATGTGTAGACATCTACACAACACGCTACAAAACAACATGAACGAGAAAAGTGCAAAGTTTGATGCAAAGCTGACACGCAAGGGTAGGTGTTGAAAAGGGGTGCTAAGCATCCTAAGAAGGAGAAAGGTTGATGGAGGGGCTAAAATGAGCCTACACAAGATGCTAATGGACCAACCACTAAAGTGGATACAAAAATGTATGTGAAATTGCAAGGGGTGTAGTTATACAACATTACTAAAATTTAGGATTTAGATAAGGTATCTACTTGAGTTGAAGCCCAATAATGTTAAATTTGTTAAAGTAATAATTATGTGTATATAAATGTGTGTTGCATAGTGTCAAGTTTGAAAATGTGTTCTTTTTGTATGAGTATGATCTATGTAACCGTGGTATGCATGTAGGGCAATGAAAAAGATGAACTTATGAATTAAGTACCCTAAGTTGTAGGTGATAGGGAAGTAATTAAACATTATTGATTATCCTTAAAGCCCTAGTGGAGCTATATAACTACCATTTTTTGGAGAATGGAGCTCCACAATCATTTATGTTTGAAGTTAGATGATGGTCATCTATGTTGGCAGATGGTCAACACTCCCCTTGAGATTCACGACATGGCTTAACTCCTCTCGTGGATCTGTTAACTCTGGTGGTTGTATTAGGCATTAATAGGTCAACCTTTTGGTGCAACAACAATTGTGGGGCCATCAATTGGTATTAGAGCCAAAGGTTATAGGTTTGAATCCCCTTGGGTAACGATGTAGGGGAGATTGTTGGTAGGTAGTCAGTGCTCCCCTCGGGATTCGTGGCATTGCTTAAGCACCTCTCGTGGATCCATTAACTCTAGCAGTTGTATCAGGCATTAATAGGTCGACGTTTTGGTGCAATGACAACCATGGGGCCAAGAATCTAGTGGTATCAACAACTAAATAGTGGTCATCCTTGTGAAAGTAGGAGAATGACTATCTTAGTCAATAGTTGGATGGTATAATCAAGTTTTATAAGGTGTTCCCTTGTTCACTTATACTTTGGCTCAATAGAGTTGTTGTAGGCCTCCTAGTGTGTGTGCATATGAATCCAACTAGATTTAGATAATGAGATTTTTATCAATATATATGTTCCAATATGACATATGAGTCTAGTTTTGATAGAGTTGTTAAGACTTGTTTCTAAATAATGTATAAGTTTGTAAGGTATGGAGAATGAGAAGGGCTAAGAAGAGATTTCCAAAGAATTGTTTAGAATGGCCAAAGTTTAGCATTGATCATATAGTTGAGACCCTTATAACAATCACACATATAATTGACACCCTTGTGAAGTTGAATACCATACTACGAGGGTGGCTAGGTGGAAAATCTAGCCTAATAATTAATTTGGCCTCCAAGTAGAGTTATCTATATTATAGTGATGAAATTCGTGATATCTATATTTATGATCCCGAATTATGTTTATAAAGTACTCAGTTATATCTATAATGCTTGAGTAATGATATAATTGTTAACAATTTGTAGCCATTAGAACTAATTGATCAAATAATTGATGTGTCTTATCATGTTTGTAGGTATAAAAGCTAGATGAGATCAATGACTATAATGGATTCCTTAGGATGACATTGTAGATCACAAAACCATTGATTAGAGAAGGAAGATCTTTATATCCTCTTTCTAGGTCAATAAAAGGATAACAAAGTTTTTTGAGAAGTTAAGCCCAAAAAATTTAGAGAATTGTTTTATGGTATGCTATCCATAGAAGATCATGTATGTTTTTATTTATTGCTTGTTAAGTATTTTATAGGTAGTCTAAAGGTTTCTTTTGATGATTAACTAATGTAGATAATTGTCAAGTACTTAAATTTTTGTGAGTGTTGTGATCAATTCAAGGCTTGTATAACTCTCTTGGAAGGCATAATGAGTCTATGTCATAATTCTACATTTTGAAATTCTATAGCATTCTAATGTACATTGGAAAAACCACTCCCTCTTTTTGGAGATCCCAAAGCCTATAAGATTATTTATGTTCTACACTTATGATTAGTCTACAATATAACTGCTTAACAAGTTTGAAGGCATCCTATAAAGTATTAAGATCATATAAATTTCTACTCCATTAAGTGTTATTAAATCTAGAGAGTGTGGTCCATTTGTTCCAAATCTTGTGTTATTGTCTAAAAGGGGCTTATGCCCATATCTTGAACCTTTGTCCATATAATGTTAAGCTATATCATTAAATAATTGGGTTGATAAATCTCTTAGAAGACAAGATTTTTCAAAATTATTCCCTTTTTGGTAGAGTCTATGCTACTCATAATTGGATCTCAAATGGAAAAATGGGTATTAGAAAACTTGAGTATAATTTCCCTACAGATCTAGTTGAGTATAGGAAACAAAGATAATTGTTAATAAGACTCATTTTGTCTCCTTCTAGGTCTCTTTGTATTACCCTTAGGTTTATTGGATTGCTTGGTTGAATGAAATATAAATATTTGTTGTCTTAAATTTCCTTTGTTAAGCCTAAATAAAAATTGTTTATATAAGTGATTGGTCTCTCATGGACCAAAACTATCATACATGGGTCCATATAATGATTGTTGCTCAGGTTGAGGGCCATTAATTTTATTGCTGATTATATCATACATGACAAGGGGAAATATTCCTGATTGTTGATATAACCCCATTTGAGCATTGATGAGAGTTTGAGAGATGCAAAGATATAAAATTCTCACAAGCCCTTCGAGTTGTGAATATAAACTAGTTTGATGACATGTAGGCCCTAATTTCTCTAAGTAGACCAATGATATCAATGACATGACAAGGCCCTAACCTCTAACATTCATTGAATTAAATCACATTGCACAACCCTTGGAACACTTCCTTGACAAATGCAAGACTTTCTGCATGAAACTTGAAGGGCCAATCATTCCTCAACATCACTCAACCACTAACATCTTAGCTGATCTAGATAAAATAAAAGACCTTGGTCCCCACTACTTGATGAATCAATTATTATTCAACCAATCTCAAAGCTCTCTATTATTCATCACCATCATTATCATAAGCTTCTTATATATAATAAATTTCCTTGTATCAAATAATTCACAAACCTAAATAACGTAGAGAGATTAGACACTTTTCAAAGATTCAAGAGTTATTAGATCTTCCATCTCAATTAAAGATCATGCGTTTTATAAGGATACTGGCACATGAATTTTATGTATGTATGGTAGATCCCATGTATGTACATGTATGTATGTATGTAGGAGGACTAACTTCAAGTTACATAGAAAATCTCTTTATTTATTTTTTAATTTTTCAACCTTTTTGAATTAAATTCATAATTATCTTCATGTAAGGTATTTTTTATGACTTATATTGTTGTCTTTTCCAAGCAAAGACCTAATTGGGTTCCAAGTAATCTTGGTATAAAACCATTGAAGCAAGTACAATTCAGCTTAATCCCACCTCAAGTTTGCATATGCATAAGGTTTTATGTCTATTTTCTTTTGAATATGCTCACATGTCTCTTGTGTGTCATGTATGTTTTTCTTGTTGTTGCATTTTTCTCTTACCATAATGGTGTCTTTCATGGCGATATGTTACTTCACGAATGATGCCACATCTTTCTTTGTGTGAACATATTTGATAGCTACTAATTAGTCTAGAATTCTTGTTATGACTAATCTTATTTTAGATATGATATATGACCTAGCTCCATATGGAATCATGTAATAATTTCCTTAGGTGTTGATCATGCCTTGGAATGGTTACTTGATTTATCCTCTTATTATAATCAAATAATTGTTTCAATATTATCTAGGCTCACTAATTTTTCTTTTTCCTTCTTAATATTTTTCACTTTTTTTATAATATGGTTAGAATAGGAGCAATATAAGAGGTATTCTAGTTTCTTTAAGTTTGGTTTCTAAATGTTGGTAAAAACTTATGCTATATTTGGTCCCCCTAACCCTGGTTGGCTCAAGATTAACTTTGACGGCTTGGCCAAAAGAAACCCGGGTCAAGTGGGAGAGGGTGGCATGATCCGTGACCATCAAGGGAAGTTGGTTTTGGCTTATGTAGTTAACCTAGGTTCACAGACTTTTAACTTTGTAGAGTTCTAAGAAATGCCCAATCTTGAGTTGGAATTCTAAGAAATATTTAAAGTATTCCTTATAATCGGTATAACTTGTCATAACCTATCATATTAATATTGGTGCCCTTATTTATTATGCTACTCTATTTCATGGATGAATTATGACATGCATCGTAAGAGTTTCATAATGTTGGTCAAGATTCTAATGTAACCCCCATAATCATGTTCTTACATGTTAGATCATATGTCATCAATAACTTCCATATCATATAGTGTTTTGATTCACTCTTACAACTCCTTAAACAATCTAAGATGGCTAACATGCGGTAAAGAGTGCAACCTCAAAATGGGACACTTCATGTTTCATGTGAGGAAAAAACTAATAAACAAATAAAACAAATAGTAAATACATAACATTGTTCATGCAAGGTTGAGACATCTTTTCCCAACAGGTTGTAGGTTCTTTGTTGCATGAATATCTAAGTGAATATGTTAAGTTGAGACAATGAATTCAACTTTATTCAATATATTTTTTAACTAGTGGATGATATCCTTTAAAATAATTTTTCATTTTAACCTTTTTCCATACTTGTGGTACTAAAAATCCTCTTTAATTAAAACAAAAAAAATGTCCACAGGGTTATTTGGCATGTCAAGACCTAGTATTTTTAATCATTCTTGAGAGTTTCATTTCCTTTTAAGAGATGGGTTTGCATCTCTTTTAATTGGTTTATGCTAAAAAGCACCAACAATAGAAGTAGCACTAGGAGGCTTGTAGCCTAAATTTGGAGAGCCAATTGCAAGGTTGAAACCAAGAAAGAATGATTTTTGAACCATTTCCACTAGCCCATGGCTTCCCCAAGTTATTATAATTCCAATTCAACCCCCAAAATCTTTTTGTTGACCTCCAAATTAATCCTCAGGATCAGTCAATTGATTCTTTGCTAATAATTAGTTCTTTATTTTGTTAGTTGCACCGCATAATTAACTTGTCAATTTACTTTTCATACCTCAAATCACACCCCTATGGAAACACCACCACATTGTTGGCTAGGGAGGAAAATTGAGATTAAGAAGTCTTGGGTAAAATTTTCTAATATTGATGTTAATCTATAAATATATGCATAGTTTGTGTATTTAGGTCAATTTCTAGTTATGTATTTGAATCCTATGTTTGGTGTGTTTTTTAGTAGTGAAATGGTATTATAAAGTTATTCTTATATATAAATATTCATGAATTACAATTGTTGGGAAAATGTGTCTCAACCTTGCAAAATTACGTAGTTATTTTGATAGGTAAGCACGAGGGGTACCCCCTGTGAGGTGTTTAGCCACGCGTTCCAATGAGGGCAACACAAACTAAAAAGTGGTGAATTTTATGTGGCTATTTATTATTTTAAATATGATCATTCATCATTAGGGTCTCTAAATCTAACTGGCCAGTATTCTTTGTTGGCTTTGTTAGATTCTCATGAGAAGCAAGAACCGAGCCAAGATCTGATGTTGGTCGTAGATCACATGCAACTTCACTCAACAGATGATCGAAGATCAAAATAGCAGAATGAAGAGAAATCTGAAATGAGAGAAAAAATAGAGACAAGGCAAGAGAAATTGTAGAATACTCTCAATACTCCCACGAAACAATCACTGAACTAGCTAAACTAGTAGAAGGTGAGAAGAGAGTGCTCAATATATAGAAAAATAAGGGCAAATACATCCAAGAGGTGCATTAACTCCTACTACCCATAAAAGGTGGGAGGTTATCACCTACTTAGTAAATGACAAGACATGTGGCATAACCTCCTCAAGTGAAGACAGGAGAGAGGTGGCACATAAATCCAAAAGAGGGTGAGAATCCCAACTACCCCATAAACTACTTAGGTAAAAACAAAATAGTGGTTATGAGAGGTGGCACAACAAGCCAAAAGAGGATGTGTAACTCAACTACCCATGTGTGGGGAGAGAGTGACACATGTAGCTGATGTATTTCACCATGTGTCCTCATATCAACCACACCTAATAAACCTAAGCAAGCTTAAATAATATGTGTAGGAAAAAATAAATACCCCAAACATAAGGAAAATAAAAAACCTACACTAACACCCCCCCTTAAGCATAGCTTAGGTGGGTGAAAAGATGGGTCCCAGCAAATGAGGCCATGTTAGGTACCCATGTACATAGAGATCCCCCCAAAAGAAGGAAGAATCCCCAAAGAGATCCAAATGGTAGATGCCTCGGAACCTGATGTAGAAGGTGTCCACGATCGCCGAATACAAGATTCCTTTTAGAAGAACACAACTAAAGCATGGACACTTTCTTCCTAAGTCTTGGTAAAGGAATATTTAGGAAGAACATGCAAGATGAATGAAGTCTTTGAAGTTGACTCAAGTATTCCCATGTCGATGCTGAAAATTGCCATAATCAAATCAGGCGTTCTAGGCCACACTGCTGAAGATGACAAATCAGAAGCTCCTAGAGACTGATGTAGAGCATAATCCAAAGACTCAAATATCTCCTTTGAAGAAGTCTCCTCCAAATGATGATCCAAAGTATCCACACTCATGTCAAACTGTAAGGAATGATCATGTAGAGAATGAAGAAGAGGTTCAAAGTGACCTCTCACAACATTTGAAGAAAAGTCGACTTCATTGTAGAGAAGATGAATATCATCAATAGTGTCTCCCAAATCTGCAATATGTGTCTCTATAAACAAGTCTGAAATACCTATCAAGAGATCATCCAAAGTTGAATCTGAAAGACAATGAATGTCCTGCTGCAAAGAATCATTGGAATCTTTCGAAGAAGCAACACTAGAATTTGAAGTAGCAATAGTAGATGGTGAAGGGGTATCAATGAACTGATCATTCAATAAAGATATTTCCACTTGAGAAGAGGCACCATGAATCTTAGTAGCTACTTGGTCATCCAAGGAAGCATCACTTTCAGATGAAGATTCAATGTCTCCATACAACTGTTGGATGATGATCCATGCAGTGAAAGGGCACTCAGTATGCTCAATATGATGCAAAATATCCTCAGATATAGTAAGACATATTAGTCCATAGACCATGCCATTGTTGTTAAACCATGCATTCCTCTTATCATAGTCGCTTGGCTCATGAACAAGTCCAAGGAGATAGGGTAGTAGATCTTGCTCAAGGCATTGATTCTTTATCCCTTTCTTCCAAGAAAAATAGTTCTCTGAATTTAGCCTTACAACAGATTTGTGAAATTCATTACTAATATCCATGATTAAACTCCAATAGTGGAACTTTATCTCAGTTCATGATTACAATTTTTTTGTATAATCCCCCCAAGATTGATACAAAAATTCACTTTAAATGAATGCACAATAGAGACATCAAGAGACACTTCCCCTTTCCACTAGTATCAAAAATTACCCCCCCCCAGATATTACAATGTTGGCACTTTATGATTAGTGCTTTTATAAGGATTTTCCAGATTACTAAGCTCTAAAGGCTCTTAATAGCCAAAATTACAATATTTGATACAAATTAATATTCAAATAAAATCTGGAAAAATAACTTTGCAGCTGTGTTTTACTCTTCAATATCTTTCCAACACTTTTTTAAAAAAATGGATTACAAAAGTGAAAGAAATGACTTACTGAAGATAAAAAAAAAAAAGACAGCAGATTCAACCTGAAATATCTGATTTAAGAAGGCAGAAATTTTTACTCAAACCTTTGTGGATGGAAAGGTCTCAATTCCAGCTTTTCGTCAAGTACTCATTTGCGAAAAACTGACACCCGAGGCAAAAGTTATGCAATTTTGAAGAACAGTGCAAAATCTGCCCGTAATAAACGACTCATGCCTGTTTTTTACTTGATTTCTGCACAATTTATCAACTTCATGCAAAATATAATGACTACCCAGATGGTTTTTCAATGCTAGGAACAAAACCCAGAAATAGTTTTTCCTGAAAATCAGTGGAAGCCAGATTTTTGAAGCTAAAATGAAAACGGCTCCAATAAAAAAATTTTAATCTTTGATTTTTGTACTTTATCCTCCAATCTCTAATTTTGGTGAAATAGAAGTCAATTTTGACTTTCTTAAACCTTCTGGACTCTCTGGAATTGCTGAAAAAGCCTCCAATATTACTAAAAAGCTGCAAATCACCCAAATCTCACAGGAACAGATATATGTAAACCAGATTAAATATATGTTTATTTTCCTTTTTAAACTGTTTTGATTCTCCAGATCATTCAAAGATGCAAAAGAAAATCATATTGGGTTTTTGAGAAAAATATCAGCTCTATATTAATCTCAAATCTCTTAAAAAAAAATCAGATAATAAAATGAACTATACCAGACAACACGGCTCTAATACCATGTTAGATTCTGCAAGAAGCAAGAACCGAGCCAGGATCTGATGTCAGTCGTAGATCACATGCAACTTCACTCAACAGATGATCAAAAATCAAAATAGTAGAATGAAGAGAAATCTGAAATGAGAGAAAATAGAGACAAGGCAAAAGAAATTGTAGAATACTCTCAATACTCCCACGAAACAATCACCGAACTAGCTGAACTAGATGAACTAGTGAAGCTTCTGAAGTTCATGAAGGTGAGAGGAGAGTGCTCAATATATAGAACAATAATGGCAAATACATCCAAGAGGTGCATTAACTCCTACTACCCATAAAAGGTGGGAGGTTATCACCTACTTGGTAAATGACAAGACATGTGGCATAACCTCCTCAAGTGAAGACAGGAGAGAGGTGGCACATAAATCCAAAAGAGGGTGAGAAACCTAACTACCCCATAAACTAATCAGGTAAAAACAAAGTTGTGGTTATGAGAGGTGGCACAACAAGCCAAAAAAGGATGTGTAACTCAACTACCCATGTGTGGGGAGAGAGTGACACATGTAGCTGATGTATTTCACCACGTGTCCTCATATTAACCACACCTAATAAACCTAAGCAAGCTTAAATAATATGTGTAGGAAAAGATAAATACCCCAAGCATAAGGAAAATAAAAAACCTACACCCAATGTGCTTGACTCTATATAGAAGGGAAACCCTATTTTATGGACGCTTGTGATGTATTCCTAAGAGCTCTGATAGGCACCTCTGTAGTTGTCTCCGGGACTTTGGCTCAGGGATACTCTTGTGAGAAGCTTGTTTTGCAAGAATATTGTAATCTTTATAATTTCTAAATAATATATTGGACAACTTTTGGAGTGTGGGGTTTTTCTCTCAAAATGGTTTTCCCCACGTAAATCATTGTGTTGTGGTATGCATGACATTTTGAAGGTTTATTTTGTTCAAGTTTTTGGGTAAATTGTGCTGGTAAAGATTTTTTAAAAGTTGTGCATTATCCTCCTCTCAAGATAAGTGTAGGAAGTTGTTTCACTACCTTAGCTTCCTTACAACAATTAGATTTTATTAAGTGATGTTACCATCTGTGATTAATTTTCATTCTAAATTATATGTAGAATTTTTAATAGATATGTTTGAATGTTGATGTAAGGAAATAGAATGAATGACCAATAATCATCTAGTTATGCAATAAATCAAATTTATCTATTTTAGAATACAATAATACAATGAACCTAAAAGAAGGAAATACTTGCTTAAACCATGAATGTTGGCCCTAATTTCCTTACAACTTAAGCTACATGTACATAGGCATCTTAAGCCTTCAATGAACTTTAATCCATTTCAAGAGAGTATTTATGGCCACCATATTTGTGTGTCTTTTTCCCATTAAAAATATGATAGATAGGAGGATATATAACATTGTGAGGAGTCACTAAAGAAACAAGACCTTGTAAAATATTTGCACTATAGGAACACCTTTCTTGTGTCTTAGAAAATCAATATGCTAATTGACTAGGAGAATCTACTTGAATAAATGTATCAATTGAAGCTTGTCTAGTAACTATAATATTGTATTTAGCCAGGTTTTCTCCATTATCATATCCTTTTGGATCATCCAAGTGAGTCTCAATATGAGGACTATTAAAGATATCATTGTTAGAATATGGGGGGCCATATTAGGGCTTAGATGATAACCTCTTATTGGAAGATTAGGATCACAAGTAGCTTGTGGCATAAACAATATCTAGTATACCAAAGGGTAATCAAAATTAGATTAGAAAAATAAAAAATCAATAAGTATATCATATATAAAACAATTGTAAAATGTAAAATAGAAATCCAATGCAAAGGTGGGTAGGGTGAGTAAGATATATGATATATAAATAAGCAAGCCAACCTTATAATAGGGATGTATTAATAAAGAACAAAGATGAAAGGAGGATTAGACTTAATAATAAGATATATAATTTTGAAAAGCATAGATCTAGAAAGGCTAATTTTTTTGATGAGAAACCTAATAGAAAAGTAGGTTGTGTAAGAATGGTGGGTTCATCATAGTGTAAATATAAGAAAATCATAACCTTAATTTAGGCTAATGCAAAGATACATACAAATAAGCATTAAATAACCTAGATTATAAAATAACATTTGCAAGAGTGGTAATTGATAATTAAATGCTATACTAAAAAAGTAATTAGAATTATAACAAGTACGTAGCTCTAGAATAAACATGAGTGAGTGAACATGATGACTTCAAAAAAATTATACATAAAATAAATATTATGAATATGTCCTCTATTTAGATTTTTGTATAGGTAACAAGAAATCATGTAGATGTTTATATGAGAATTTTGAGTAAATGTGGTTCCCTTTAGTGCATCAATTGAAGTGTTCCTTTAATTATTTATTCCTTTAATGCTCTAGGAATGCCTATAATTCTAGGAATATCCTTGATGATAAATGAATGCACATTGAATCCCTTTAAATATAAGTATATAGTAATGAGTGATGCAAATATGTGTTTAGTTAGCTCATAATTATTAGTGAAATGGGTTACCCAAATTTAAATTTAATTTTAGAAATTTAGGGTTAGAAATGTAGATATAGGATTGATCAAACAATTGGGATCGACTCACGATAGTGAAGCAATAAACCTAATGCAAGGATTTAATGTCTAGATATAGAGGGTGCTTGGGAAGACATTCAAAAATAGGTGAAGTATGGTTGGATATATGGGTATGTGTAATGGGAATAAGTGAAGGATAGGGGAATGAGCCCAAAATCTCACAAGATTGTGTCATTTATTAGTATACAGTTGTATTAGAACCTTCTCTCAAAGTGGGCACAAAACTAAATGAGTATTGACATGAGTGTGAATTTCGCCATTAGATTTCTATATAATTTACATGAAATGAAAGAGAAAACATTTTTTTAACATGGAAAAATATCTAAACATGCCAAAATCCATAGTTTATAATCTTTGAGATATTTTAATTTGGGGAGTAACTCAAATCATCTAATTTTTACATTTTATATATAGTTTTGAAATTTTTTCTTTCAATATTTAAACATTTTTAAGGGTTTTTGGATTAGAATTTGGCTTTGAGAGTTTTTGTGGGTGATTTGATGGATTGTTCTACTATTGTTTAGATGAATCTAAAGTAGTTCAGGATTTAAGATTTCTAACATATATGTAAAATTATATTTTTTGAGCTATAGGTTGAGTTATAAATTTAATTGGGGAGGTAATTTAGGTTTATAATAACATATTCATCTAGCTATTCATTTAAACTTTGATACAGACATATGCTATTAAGTAGTGACCCCTTAATTCTCACTAATTTTGTTAACCCTTTAATTAAACTTAAAATGTTGAAGGTAATATAAACCTCATACACCTTGATAAATTTTACCTCTTTTATATATATATTCTCAATCAAAATAAAATTGTGATATTTGGCTATAAAGATAGCCAGGTAAGATCAAAGAGAGCTTCAATAAAAGCACAAGGGAGATCCAAAATGAGAAAACAATTCTATTCTACTAAAAAATGTAAATATACAAGTGGAGGTCGAGATATTATTTACATGAGTACATAAGGTGGGTATATATAGTATACACCACCAAGAGAGATGAATGCCCAACCAATGTGGGATAAAAGAAATGTACTAAAGTGTGTAGTAAAACTCCACTAAACAAGGAAAGTAAAAGTCACATAAAGTATTTATTCAACCTACCCAAACAAGCTTATTCTATCCTAAATGCAAAATACAACAATGTAAATAAGTAAATGCGAGAAAACAAATAGACACCAACAATAATTTCTAGTTCTATTTAATTTCATTGAATTATTCTATTATACATTAAATCTAGAAATAATGTATTATCACCTAAATATAAAATTAAATCAAATCAACTTTAATTATATTTTAACATATATTATGTGAGCAAGAATCGTATAATATTTTTATCCCAACACGTGCTTCTAAAAACTTCCAAGGTTAGAGTAGATTAAATTAAATGTATAGTTGTCTTCTTAGCATATATTAAATGATATAGTCACAACTACCACGTCCTAATGATCATCGAATTTTTTGGGCAGGGACATAGATGTAATTATGCAAGCATATCATGAACATGCTAAAAATTGTGGTAAACTGCCATATAAATTTGAGGTATGGCCTCTTTCCTATGGTTTAGAAAGAATTGTTTATATCAAATATAAAGTTTTTTTTTTTTTGGCATGTGCTTTGTTTCTCAAAGATGGTATTTTGCACACACTTGAATCTGAACATCTAAACATTAATTATATAAATAATTACTTAAAACTCAAGTAAACTTTCTAGTTATAATATAATATAGAATGAACCATCATGTGATGGTGGAGATTCTTAATAAATAGATTATTTTAGAATTCGCGGATATCTACATGTTGCATTGTTTAGGTGTTTGTAGTAAAGTTTCTTTTATTATAGAAAAACTCATCTTTGTTAGATTATGTGAAAAATAAGAAGAATTAATACTTAGTCTACAAAATAGACAAAAAAGAAGAAGAAATAAAGTGTTTCGATGAATAAGCTCGATAATATGTAATTGTTCAAAAGATAATATGGCAAAAGCAAGATGAATAAACAAAAATCTCACAATATTATGTAAAACCATGTAACGTGAATGAACACAAATAGAATATGTGAGGTGGAAAATATGCTCAATGATGAATGTAGCTTTTTAAATATTGTAAAGTAGGGAGTAACTCCTATGAGGGATACCATCAATTCATTCCATGACCCACTCATAATAAAATATGCAAGCTAAACCTAAGTGTAAGAAATGGGTGAAGAGAGGAGGTTTGGCAAATGAAACCAAATTAAGTAGCCATCCACATAATAATTCTCCATATATGAGAAGGCCCCCAAAGAGAGGGGGTACCCATAGGAAGTAGCCTTCTATACTCTTAGGAAAGCTCACAGATGAAGAAATTTGGTTTCTATAAATGGTTTGGTGAAGATGTTGATGGTTTTTATAGTAGTTGGGTAGTAGTGGAGATCAATGACCTATCTATATGCTTGGTATGTTGATGGTGGATCAGGTTCCATAACACATTAGCAACACTTTGATTGTAAAAAGTATGTTAGATGATTGAAAGAGCTAGATACAAAACTTGGTGATAATATGTTAAAATAAATAGCCCTAGTGGAAACACTCACATCCCCTTGATAATCAACCTCAATCAAATATGGAATTATCTTTATAATTAGTGCAAATGTCTCAATGAAACAAATGTTAGTGTTGCTTTCACAACATGCACTATTTTCTCTAGAGAAAATATAGAGTTTTATTACTTGTTTATCTAATTCAATTGGTTTTAGTTTTATTTAAAATATTTGAAAGTTTCATTGATATCTTATGCTTGCTAATATTTCCTTTTATTGATGTTATTTTGTTGATTTTTTATTCATTTCTTTAATAATCTTAATCAAATTAACTTGATTTTATGTGTTTTTTGTGGTTCCCTTTTTAAAATCTTTTACTGTGTTTTGAACATTCTTGAATATATGATTTTAATGACTTGTTTTTTGGTGTGACTATTTTAAGTTTGAAAGTCAAAATGTTATCCCAAGTTTTGTAAGTCTTAACAAACTTGGAATTTCATGTTATATAGAATCAAAATGTTATCCCAAAAGGTGTTTGAAACATGCTTCATGAGATCAAGACAAAGGCCATAATTATACATGTTTTATATATCATCTCACATGTTTTCCTCTAGACCAAATAAAATTTTGAAATCCGATCCAAAAGTTAAATTTTTTCGACT
This sequence comes from Sequoia sempervirens, assembly GCA_007258455.2. Taxonomy (NCBI): domain Eukaryota; kingdom Viridiplantae; phylum Streptophyta; class Pinopsida; order Cupressales; family Cupressaceae; genus Sequoia; species Sequoia sempervirens. Next base: position 692 of record VDFB02039977.1, on the reverse strand, counting down.
GAGGTAGTCAAGTTTATGAGAATTACATGTAAATTCTATAGCTATTGAATCATATATATCTATATTTCAGATCATTGGTCTACTAAAACTAGATTGTACCCTTGCTTTTGACTCCATAGTACCATACCATTCTAGATCAAAGTTTAATTTTAAATATGTATCCAAGCGAACAAGATAAGTTTGTAAGATAATTTAAGTGTGTGGCATGAAAGTAACTCAAAATTCATATTTCAAATGATGATATGAAATGTGTTTTAGGTGGATTTTTACATTTGGCCTTAAAATCCTAAGTATAGAATTATAGCCGAGAGTGCTTAAAATTGAGTTCAACATACTCATAATTTTACAAATGAACTTTAGAGAATTCAACTAGTGAAGTTTACGGATATCAAATAATTTATATAAACATATTTTTAAAAAATTCAAGCTTGGTGAATTTAAATTTATTTGTGATGATGGAGAGAGGTAGACAAATATGTTTAAATGCTATAAGAAACATTCTTTGATTCAACTTGATAAAAGTGTTTACAAATGCCTCGTTAGGTAGCGTTTGTTGAGAGCATAATGAAATTTCTAGAAACTTAGTCAACATGTCAACAATGAAAAACAAACAAATATTTAATAGTTTTCAGCTATTTTAGAAACATCCTAAAATATTATTTGCTAATTTTCCTATTTTATTTAATGATTGA
>VDFB02039976.1:0-14985 GCA_007258455.2 Sequoia sempervirens | reverse complement strand
TTACATAACCTAATTACTGAGAAAGAATACATAGTATCTCGGTTGAATGAACTAGAATTCCTGGATGAGCATTATCTTGACGTCCTCAATCAATTGCAGGTATATCAAAACTAATTGAAACAAAGCTATAACAAGAGGATCAAATGTCATTCGTTCCAAGTCAGAGATATTGTCCTAAAGAAGAATCAGAAGAACCTTCCAGATCAAGACAACAAAGGAAAGTTTGAACCTAACTAGTTGGTTCCCTTCATCATCACAACAAGCTATGGATCAGGAGCATACCAACTATTAACCCCTGAAGGTGAACCCTTGCAGGAGCCAACTAACAACTTGCATCTCAAAAATTCTTATGCCTAGTCTTGAAGTGTATAAATTTGAAAATACAAAAAAATAAAAAAAATGATCAAAATATTTTAAAAAATGGGAAAAGGGATTGAAAAAAGTAAAGAAAAAAATCATCCTCTAGTGAAAACCACTTCAGTGGTGCTTTGGGCAAGTACCTTGGTGAAAACCTGGAAAATAGGCACCTTGTGTAAATAAAGCACCTTCATCTATTATTTGGCTCTTCTATCCTATCATTCTTTGCATCACCATTTATCCATCATCCGTCCTTATCTTAACGATATTATGAAATTATCATAAAACCCTTTAGCACTACTTGGCATATTCAAAGATCAATGTGCTACCTTTATCAAAGTAGTCTAACTTATGTCACTGCTTGGGGAATTTTTGTTATGGGTCATATTGGAGTTTTATAAATCTTAAAAGGTCATCGAATCTTATCCTCAAAAACACCAAAAACATTCGCAAATGCGATCTCGAAAATCCCGAAACATTCATAAAATGATCATTAGAAAATACAAAACATTTGCAAAATCTTGTACAACTAAAATCCAAAGCATTCAAAAATTATAAAGGAAAATCAAAACATCTACGAAGCATCAAAACCCTAAAAAATTTGAACATCGAAAATCCAAAAATCAGAGTCCTCTTGTCAAACTACGAGTCTCTGAGCTTGAACGTAGGCAAGGCCATCATTGATGTGCCCCTGAGACACCCTAGGTCAGTCCTTTAGGAGTTTATCATAATAAACTAACTTTTCCACCACTATTCATATCTTCATCTTGTTAATGGGTCAAGTTAGTCGAACTATGTGGTCTCTGTGTGTATAATGTAAGCAAGGCTTAATTTGATTAGCCCCCGAGACCCCTAGGATAGGTATTTTAGGTTAGGTTCTTGGTCAAAATTCTCAAAAATCCAAAAAATCCAAATATCTCAAAAAAACCTTAAACATTCATATATTAGAAAATACCCAAAACACTAAAAAAACTAGAAAATACAAAAACATCCAAATATTCAAAAGACCTAAACAGACTCAAATATCTCAGCAAGACCTAAACAACATCAGAAAATCAAAAACATAAACATTCACATAAAATTTCAAAAAGACCCAAAAACATCCTCAAAACATTTTCAAAAAAACAAAAACATTGAAATATTCCAAAAAATCCAAAACCACCCATCCCATCTCGCTTTCACCCGTAATAAACTTTCATCCATAATAAATTGATCTTTATCTTCAACCTTTGGTAAAACAAATAGAAATCAAGCGTAGCAAGTCTTAAAGTGAGAACCTAATTGTCAAAATCTAAAGTCTAAATCATAGGTAAATGCGTTAGTGAAGTTTGTATCAGCGACTCATTTTAGCATCATCATCCTAACATCAAACAAAAACCTCTGATCGACATTCCCTAGGATGTTTCCTTCCTACAATGGACATTAATATCAGATATCAATGTAGCTAAACTTAAACTAGGAAAGAGATATTGATAACATTGATTGTTTGTCTTTGATCTTTTCTTATGATTCATCTTAATGGCCCATTTTGAGGACCTCTCGATTATGTCTATAAAAAAAATATTTAGAGAGAAAGGAATGGGCCATTGATCATTATCTTTCATTTTCTATGCTTGTGGGTACTCTTGTAAAATAATCTTGACTCACACTTGCTTAGTTGTGTGTAGGATGGCCGTTTAGGGCATGTTGTTGACTATTGCGTATGCTTTGGTCTAATATATTCTAAGCTTCTAACTTGCATTCCAATGAGGTTTCCGTATGTCAAGGTGTGAACAAGAGCTATCCTATCTGTTTACAGAGTCAAAGTCCATTACACTAGATACAACATTGTCCTGGTCATCAATACCTTGATGCATCATGTCTATGTGCTATATCAAACAATAAGGAACAATGGAAATCCCAATCTCGAAATGTGAGCAACTCATCATCCTACATTTTGCATTGTCTCGTCACCATCTCTAATAAAGTCTCGATGGATCATGGAATTGTTGGATCTTTGAAGCAATCAATGGCCATTCATTCTTTATTCTTCTATCTTCTCTCTATGCTAACCTGGTATCATGATAGTCAACAAAAACATCATCAATGCATCCACCCTGCATCCAAAAACCATCAACATACATGCATAGCATAATCATAGAACATCCATCAACATAATCATTGCATATCACATCATACATACTACATTATCATTTGAGTTGTGATGAATAATATAGATTTGTTATTCTAAGCATCTTTAATTATTGCATCACATATCATACACATGCATTGCATTATCATTTGCATCCATATGCATACATCATCATCATAAAATTGCATAAAAAAATACAACATTGCTTCCATATCATATCATGATCATCTCATATCACATAGGCATAAGTAAAGTACATCCATACATGATCAAACATAAGCATCTCATCCATCCATTCATAATAAAGCATGAAATAAAGTGAATACATCACATCATATAGAATCCATATCCGTATCATAAATATATAAAAAATGAATGTCATGGTACAAAATTTGGATCAATGTATGTATAACGATCATAAGTACAATATCCATGAGGCTATCAAAAAGGAGCCCATGAATGTATATTTGTGGTAAAGAATGGGGCAAAAAAATAAAAAAAGTTTCTATACATAAAAGCTAGCCCTGATGGCTGCTACCCTCTCTGGCCTGCCTCTCAGGCTGATCCTCTGCTCTCAATCATGTATCACTACACTGTGAAAAATTAGGTTGTCTGAGTGCCTATGGTACATCTCGGTGGTAATGTTTCCTATAATATGTGGCCTCTCTCACAACCTCTCTATATAATCTCACTGACACAGTCTTGCCATGTGTGGCCACCATCATAGCCTCTATCTATTGGTGTCGGGCAACCTCCTGATCCCTCTCTACACTCACGGCCTGTGCCAGATGTAATGCTTGATCTCTCTCGGCCGTGACCCCCGCAACCTGCTGTCATACTTGGTCCCGCTTAGCAATAATATCCAAAACCTACTGGTGTGCCTAATCTCGCTCACCAGTCAAAATCTACACCTACTACTGCAACTGTTGTATCTGGGCATCTCTGGCATCTAGTGGTGGTGGTGGCGTTGCCTGCTACTATACAACATGCGGCTGAACTTGAGGAGATTGTTGTCCAATCGGTGGAGCCCCTGAAACCTGACCATCCTAGCCATCTTGACCACCTTGTCCTCTACCTCTGGCCCCCTACCTTTGGGTCTCCCACGTGAAGGAGCACCCATTGGATCTATCAAACATCACAGAGGTGTGAACCAACCATCATAAGTAGGCATAGCCTGTGCTATCGTCTGACCCTGATCATAGGCCCATGGCTAAACTGCTAATTTTCTAAAGCTCTCAACTACCTCGGGAGCTAGAATGGTTGGTCCCCATGTGGGCACCTCTTGAGTCAACCTAACAAAAATGGCCTTGTAAGCATCATCTGGTCTGTCTTGGACCTCCCCAAACTGCCAAGCCACCATGTCTAGTAAATATCGCTCAATAATGGTGTGCTCGCGACCTTGTATATATTAGGTCTACCTGGAAAAGTACAACTATTGTACATCATCAAACCATGGTGACATCTGTAGCCATGGGGACCATTGGAAAACTATCATATCATTAATAACCCGTCGCCAGTACAGGAGCCTAATTTTTCTAGTGTGCCTCAATCTAATTGCACATCTATATTGCCAGATCACATGATCATCTAGCTCCATGTCTTCCATCTGCACTATAGGTTAGAGCATGACGATATGCTCCCTTGCCCAAATATGAAGCAGAGTCACCCCTACACCAATGGATCTCCCATCACAGTAAAAAAAATCATGCATGTCATGATACAGTGTAGCTAGCATCACAGGCCCTCGTGCAAAAAGTATCACCTTATGGAGCATCCAATGCCATGCCAAGCCCATCCTGGGTTGAACCCTCTGTTGCGTCTGTTAGGAGCCACCAAACTTGAAATAATGACTGTAATGATCAATCTAAAAGTCGATACGTGACCACTATACGACTTGAGGTCGATCTGTGATGTATCTAAAACAATGTCCTCCATCTCCATCACCTCGTGACAAGCATCAACTCTAGCATCAATGCCATAGATCACATGATGGCCATGTATCAGAAAACATAGAATACACCATACATCTTCCAAGGTCACTGTGGCCTCACTTGTTGGGAGATGGAAAGATGATGTCTCACTGTGCCATCTCTCGCACAAAGCAGTCATCATGTCTAAATGTGTTCGGATAACAGGTGCATATGCAATGTACCTGAGGTCGATCTCTCCCAGGTGCTCCTAATGTAGCTCTAACAAATCGCTCAATCTCTCCAACACGATGGGTCTGTGCTTGTGCGACATCAACGATGGAATGACTTCTTGCATCCACGAAGCGCATGGTGTTAGAAAATTGAGGAAATTTGACTCAATTTGGAATTTACAGCTCAAAAATCACAATAGCATTGCTATATTTAAATTTCAAATTGTGACGCTTGAAAGCATTTCAAATTTCAAATAAAAACATGCATCACCAAACACACAGGCGTCACTATCTAAACTTTGGCAATCCTAACCCTAATTTCTAAATCAGCAAGAGCATCACTACATAAGCATGTATCACATTTTAAAATTAGAAACCCTAATTTTAAATCGCGACTAGCGTCACCATATAAATATGCATTGCTATAATTCATTTGATCATCGTCGATTGCAATTTTGGCGTGACTATATAGTGATTCCCCCAAAGTTTAAATTTCAAAGCACAATAAATGCATCTAAAAGTCAAATTTCAAATCAAGTTTGGAGTTACATATCGGTGGTCCTACGCCTGGAAGTCGTTGATGCTCTCGAACTCAATTAGAGATGTGCTTGGGAAGCTCTCGTTGCACCATTTCATTAGAGGGTCAGAGCTCAAAATAGCAATAATCTCTCAAGTGTGAATGCACAAATGAATTGAAAGTGACTCTTCTTGGCTTATTTAAGCTAGATAATTAGGGTTTTTTGCCCTAATTTCACCTTCAAGCTAGGGTTTATCATCATTTTCACCAATTTTGCCAAACCGTACCTTATTTTGCATCATTTTTTGTGTTTTTTGGCATAATTCTTGCATCCCAAATCCTTTTTGGACCCTTGGGGCAGCTTTTAACCTTTATCAAGAAATCAACCCAAAATTCAAAATTTCCTCCCGATTTCTTGAGGGGGCGGGGAATTAGCTTTATCCTTCCGTTGGGGCATCCGAAAAAATCATTTTTTTTTTAATTTTATTTAAGCAACTTTTCTAATCCAAAAAGTGTTATTCTTTGAACCGAAGCAACAGGTACCTCACTTCAAAGAGGGTCAAAATGTAGACACTGAAAAATGTCCTGAATGATATCATACACTCGAAACAGGTTTACTAACATAATTTCCTCTTTAAACCCATCCCCTTTTTTCTTAATTAATTAAATTAACCTAATTCATTAAACCCATCCCCTTTTCGCTTAGTTAATTTAATTAATGACATCCTTTTCATCTATTAACCTAATTCATCAGTTCAGGTTAATTCATACCCCTTTTGCGCTAACACTTCATCTCATTGAATTAAATAAATCAAAACATTTAATTTAATTCCCTAAGTCGTCTCATTTAATTAAATAACCCTAAGTTATTTAATTAAATATCATTTCATCTCTCCCCCCCATTTATTAAATTATTTAATAAATTTCACTTTAATTCTTCAATTCCCTAATTGCATGATTAAACCTTGTTTAATTAGCAATTAAACTAATTTTCCTCTAAAGGGGAATATTCCCATGGAATATTCCTTATCCCCTTTTTGCACAATTAAGAATTTCTTTAATTTACAAAATTCCTTTTATCCTCACCCAAATGAATATTCTAAGGAATATTCTTATTCCTCCATCATTTGAAAAAGGGATATTTTCACTTAGCTTCTAATGCAAGTTTTAACCTTTAACCTTTTGAACAAGTCACCTTTAACCTATGTGAGCAGGTCAAAAGTGTGTTTTTTTGAAGCAAGTGTGAGCCCTTGATTAAAATACCATCATGCATTCTCATCCATTGATGAGAATCCATGATCCATGCCTCTTCTTCCTTTCATTCTTGACTGTTGATTAAGCTTTTCGATGTCAACCCTCCATTTCTCATTTGCTCTCCTATAAATAAAGCACTATTTGGAGACAAATTGATCCATCTTTCAATTGCAAACTTATGCTGTTGAACTCACTTGCATCCACACTCATACTTTACTCACTTTTAGCTTGTTTTAATTTATTTTAGTTGCATAATAGATTAAATCATCTATTAATGGCTTCCATGCATCCATCTTATTTTGTATATGAATTATGGTTTTCATATTTTAGCTTAGAATCAGCTTAGCAATTGCATAACTAGTTCATTTTTAGCATAAAATCATGTTAACTTAGCTTGCATCATGTTTAATTTAGCATAAAATAGGTTTTCATCCATTTATCACAATGGTTTCATTGATTCTCTTCCATAGAATCAATTGAAACAGGCTCACTAATCACAGGATTGGGAAAGGGGTGTTGTTCCACATCAACACGACACCAATTCCTAAACAGGATAAGTTTCAAATAGGTTAGAGTAGGATTTTAACTATTTTCATGGTTTGTAACTTTCAGTTTGTACAAATACTTAGTTTAACTTTTCAATTTGAATGATCTTGTTTGGTAGATTGAGGTTTAGTGGATAAATTGTGCTTCGATCCAACATAGATCAAGCGTAATTGACCCACCCTGACAATCCTCGTCTCACAGTTTGATGTTAAATGTATATGCATATGTATGCATTTATGTATGTATATGTGTATGTATATATGTATATGTATACATTTATGCATGTATATATGTTATATGTGTATGTATATATACATAAATGATACATACATACATAAACAGGTAGGTAATTGGTGCAATAACATAAAATGTTAACTTTTTGGAGACATTGGGTATAGTTTGTTGTTAAATGTATATGCATATATATGTATTTATGTATGTATATGTGTATGTATATATGTATATGTATGTATACATGTTACATGTGTATGTATACATACATGTACATACACACATATATATATATTCCTATACCCATACCCAAGGAAAAAAATATATTGTATCATCGTACCTGTACTCGTACCCATATATGAACCTGTACCAAAACTGACAACTTAGCCTGGATCACCAACTCGCCAATCAAGATTTTTGTAGGATACTATGGTGTCTACACCGAGAATCCCTTGAGAGGCTGGTGTTGTGGTGGGAGTTGCATGGTTGCTCTCCCCATGCTCATAGGTCTACAATCCCTCAGGAGTCATAGGACGTGCTCGTGAGGTGTGAGGACAAGATGTGGGTCTCTTCTCGAGGGCATCTTTGGCCTTTGTCTGCTCCTCATAATCTCCCTCTACTACTTGTTGATCCTCCTTATAAACATCATCATCATTGTCATCTCCATCAATATCCTTATCCTCCCTCTTTGTGTGATCCCCTCAATGATGTGGTCAAGGCCCAAGATCGCTTGTAGGATGATCGATAGGGAAGATAGGATCAAGATGTGAAGTCCTCTGCCACCTATCATATGCAACTGTAGTTCTAACATCATCATCATCAGATGTGGAGCATGCATCTTTCTCTTCATCCTTTGAGTCACTCAAGGTGACATATGTGATGTTCCAGGACGACAAATATCCTATGGCCTATTGCCACTATGTCTGGATCTCAAGTATGTACGTCATGGGATAGGTACTATCTGAGGTTAGCCAAACTATCTCATCATGCGATCATAATAAAATGGAATAATGATGTAATCATATCACCCAATGAACAATCTGTCTCACTGCATCTTGGCTAGATGTCACGCTAGACCTGGCCACTCCTATAAAGTCCTATACAACCTACATATAATGCCATCAACCTCTAGCGAATCAAAGGTGACTCTCCAATATAACAAGTCTCAACATTTCCATGGCTTCCTGAGTGTATAAAAAAATACCAGTGGTTAAGTCCATGGGTGTGCCATGGGATATCTGGCTAGTCTCATACAATTAATGTGCTCAAAATCCCAAACTTGAAGAAGCATACACAGAAAAATGTTGTTGGCCTCCTAATAAACAAAGAGACCAAGATCATAATAGAAATGTGCTAACATACTCTATCCCTAGGAAAATACTATTTGATCATCCTCCATCACCTATATAGTGTGTACTAGGACCCCATCAAGGTGTGTGCCTCATCCATTGGGAGCTAGAGCTAGTGTGATGGTAGCAATCATTATCCATCAAATCAATGGAATATTAGTGCTCGAATGAAGAAGCCACTTAAGTTGAATCCAACCCCTAGGATCACAATCTATGTGGTAGCTAGTATAGTAGAATTGATCTCTCCTAACCTCTTGAGGGGATTGAAAGTCATCATGGTGTACGATCTTGCTCCGTACCGATAATATGAATATGTAGTGTATGTCCTCAAGGGTAATTGTGATCTCCCCTGTCAAAAGATGGAAAGTGGAGGTATCTGCATTCCACCACTTAACAAGTGGCATAAGCATAGCATCATGATACCTCATGGGTGGCATGGTGAAGATTCAAAATAATTCAATAGCATGTAGGTGTTGTTGCACCTTGATCGAGATTCCCATGGCCTACTCTCGAAGTAATGAGAATAATCATTCTCCAAGGCACTGTCGTGCACATGGTGGGATCTATAAAAGTCAAGGAGAATCATCAATTGTACATCAAAAATCATCAATCAACCAATTCTAAGCATAAAAATTATGAATCTAGACTAGGTCGCTATTGTTGGAACATGGCACCAATATAGGACAGGGTCGCTCAAATAGGACACTATCACCATAAATGGACACTATCACCACAAATTTTAGAAGAAACCTAAAAATAGCATAAAATAATGAAAGAAAATACAGGGAAAGTGAAAAGAGACTCACCACTGGTTCTACCATGCCTAATGTAGTGTTTTCTCACAAAATATCGAGCCTTGGGGGTTGATACGATCGTCGTCTCAACATCCTCACTCCTTGGTTTAATGGTGAGCCTCTCTAAATCTTCAAACAACAAAACTAAAAATGAAATTCAAAAATGTAATTTTTCTATAACTTATAGTTAATGGTAGTGATATCACATTTCATTCAATTCAACATAACTAGAGCTAGAGAACTCTAATTTTGATGTCGTCTTTTGCGTTGGATTCATAGTTTTGTTCTCATTCATATTGCATGTTTTTTGATAGATGGTGTTATTATTTCATGATCCTATCACAAGAATTTTCATCAACAATCTTGGAAATTTGATGAGGTTAGATTGCTACCTTGATTCCACCTCCATAAAGCAAGTGGAATCAGGGGGTCATACATATACCCTCAAATTTCATTCTCCTTAGAAGCTTTGGGATTAACGCATTTATTTATAGGTACAAGATGATCTTTGAATGTCTAACAATTTAGTTTTGTAGGATGTGGTTCCTAATGTTGTGGTTTTGCATATAACTACACATGAGGATTCATTCTCCTGTTTGACGAGAAATTTTCAATATCCTTTGAGTATCCTTCTTTTATGATATGATTTACTTTTAGTACTTTAGCTTGCATATTCATGTAGTGTCATATGGCCGCTAAAGTGGGGGCTAAATATAGCATCAAAAATTGTACTCCCTTTTAGGTGAAAGCATAATTTAATGCTTTATTTGTAATCTACTTGAGTGACCCTTGCATCAATGCATTTTAGCATCCCTTAATCAAGCTCTAATTTTCAAAGTTATGTATTATGTGGCCCATTTTATCATTTACCAGGAAATTGCATTACAAAACCTAAGAAAATATTTAATACTTTGCTCCTGACACCTTAAACTCTACAAAATAAGGTTGGGGACTAGTTGCCTAAGGAGACTAAGTCCGCCTATTTTTCCTCCAAAATTGAATATGTTGAGGACAACAATTTATTATTTTAATATCAAAATTTCAAAATTCAGCTATTACAATCTAATTTTTGAGAAATTATTTTACATAGCTATAAATACCTAGTCATTTCACCATTTGAAAACTAAATGGAAAATTTAAGAAAAATAAGCAAGAGATCATTGCATTCTGCCAAATACATTTGAATTTGCAAGTTTTCAAGCATATCTTCAGACTTGATCAAGTATCATTCAATAATTGGAGTTTAATGAAAATAGAAGGGAATGATGGATTCTAGGATTGGAAAGTTATCTTGGCCATTTTTCACAACCTAGTGAATTGTTTCCTAAGCATTCTCATCTTCAAGCTTCATTCTACTTGCTGCCCAAGGAAAGCTATCATTGTGTTTCAGATTTCCTAAGGGTATTTGACTTTCTCTTTGATAGATCTTGTCATTATTATATAGGAATCCTTCTCTAATACTCTTGAGTAGGGTTTTATACATTTTAGCTCATCACAACCTTTGACATGCACTTAAATTTAAGAGCACACACACTTTTATCAATCAATTTACTAGCTATGGTACAATTTATGGTATAATTTTTTTTTAAAACAATTAAAGTGTATAAATTATTGTATACATTAAATTTAAAAGATTACAAATTAAACACCCAAGACCTTTGGAGTACATGAGGTGACATTACGTAGCTAACCCATTCATTCACTTAACTTCAATTTTAAACATTAATAAATGATAAACAATGTGACAAGGATTAATCCATATAAAACCATACATGCAAATTACAATAAATTAAACATGAAGATATTAAGTACATATTTCCATAGTACAACATAACATCAACAATATTTACAAATGGTAGTTCAAGAATGATTTACATGATATGATAATACATTACATCAGTCTGATAGTACATCTAAATGAACACATATACAAAATTACATCATAAGTCTTCCCAACACACATGGGAGTGATGCATCACATAGAATACATCTGGAGTACAAATATACATCTGGTAACATATAGACCCGGATCAAACCATCAGCAAAACTTTGCACAAATGGTACAATGCATCATAAGGGGACCCAACGGGTGTGCATAGCACGTTCCACCCAACCACCCCCATGCTAGGAGTAAAAAAGGAAGGATCCCCAACCAAGCACATCCAACAGTAACACAAGGCTAAACTCCAGACATGAAAAAAAGAGAACACAAAGAAATATCTCATAACAACAATAAATCTCCAAAACATAACAATAGACCACTTCCAGAGGATTTCAATAAAACAACTCAAAGGGAATGCTAGAGGAGAGTGTCATCACATGGCCTTACATGGATTATCCAACAACCTATCACAAGGTGCCACCTCCATCTATGGTTATCCTAACTGCCTATCTCAAGGCCACTCCATAGGGTAACTCATGCAGAACTGTTAACCTCTTGTGAAGAGCGAGACAGCGACCTTGCCAACCACGGCCTTCTCGACCCACCTTTAGTCTACGAAATCCCTAACAGGTGGACGAGGCATCCATAATTATCTTATTTATATTTTACTACCCACCCCCTAATTAATTAATTAGGTTATCACTTATTACTCTAAATCTAACATGGGTTATCCTGATAGCCCCTTTGTGTGTCTGCACCCACGTAGAGCCACTCTCCCTAGAAATCCAAAACATAAAATCCAATACCAAGGGATTGTACCAACAAGAACACTGAACCACAAATGGAACATCCGCGAGGAAAAACCATCTTGCCAAAATCATATGAAACAATATCCATAAAAATGGTACAACCCATGTGTAGACTCAAGTCACAACTGTATCCAAAATAGGAACAAATATCAAAATTAAAAGATCAAATATAAAATATCAATTTCCCCACCTCTGGAAGTCCCTAACCAACCACTTAAGCTCCTACAGAAGGATAAACTAGCTCAAGGATTTTTCCCACAATACAAAATCCCAATTAAGAGAAAACCACAATTGATTCAACGAATAATCTCGAGAATACACAATTACGTAAAACAACGCCATATAATACATTTCAATACACAATAATTTCACCAAGAAATAAATAAATTAACTTACTCGAGAATATTCAACTTAACTTAAATCACATAGTTTAATTCTAATTTACTCAATTACACTGTAACATTGCAAATTTAACATTATCTAATTTATTCCATAATTTTCACATATATAATCATTTATATATATATATATATATAAATAAAACATCTATTAAAATCATGCTTATAAATCATATTATAAAATCACTCATATACCTCATTGTATTTTACAACAGTATATATATACATATATATATATATATATATATTTATATACATACATATATATATATATACATATATATTATAATATATTATAATATATATATATATACATATATATTATAATATATTATAATATATATATACATATCACAAAAAGCAACATAAAAAAAAATGAATTAAAAAAAAGACTTTTAATGCGAAACCCCATGCAGCCCGTGGGTACTGCGTACCTCCTTGTGGGGAGGCCACAGCCCCCACACGACTAAGTCCAGCAGCCTCGGCTGTTGTGCGCAGCCTTGGCTGTTATGCATAGCCTGTGGTGGCTGTGTACAACCTACCATGGGGTCGGGAGTGGTAGGACGCCCACCACCCACTCCCCACCAATATATATATATTTTATAATTTCTCTTTTTTTAAAAAAAGAACAGAAGATAACATATGCACATATATATAATATATATGCCTATAAATATAACATAAATAATAAAATAATAGTCCAATTCTTTCTCAGGCACAAAATAAATCTGAGCACACAATTTTAATTCCATAATAAAATGATTTTCTTTTTTTTTAAATTTCAAAACAAGAATTTAACAACTAGATTTGTTGAAGAGAATTTAGAAGATTTCTCACTAGTTTTCTACAAAAGATTCAAAGGTTTAACACAAGCAATTTTTCAACAACAAAGCCTTTTTCAGAACATAGATATTGCTTTTCGAATATGAAAGACATGATTTTCGTTTCCCTTACAGAACAATGAATTAATAAATCAAAATAATTAATAATTAAAAAGAACCTGGAGTCCTTCGTTTGATGTCGAATCCAAACACTGCAGCCCTTCTTCCTCTTTCAAAAACATATTTCCTGTACTGTTCCTTCTCCAATTTCTTCTTTCAGCTAACTTCTGGATCAATAATCTATTTCTTCCAAGAACAATTTTTACAAAGAAACACAAAACCTCTCTTTTTTTTCTTTTCTAGACACAACCAAAAACCATTCCTGTGTGTGTGTAGAAACTTCTCCTTTCTCACAATAAAATAAGGAAAAATAAATAAAGATCTTTCTTTTTTTTTTCCAAAAATCCAACCCATCCATTGGTTCTTTTTATTGCTTTAAAAGCTCATTTATCTCACAAATTCTAAATTAAAAATTCATTAATTTCACATTTATCCTCACATGATATTATCCTTAGATTTTATAACATTAATATTTTGAAAGAAGACAATTACAATTATCACAAACATTATTTATTTAAATTAATTACTCTATCCTTTTTAATTAATTAAATATCTTTTAATTTACAATATTTTAAAACCAACATTTAACTAAATTACAATTACATACAATTAATCATATCTACAAGATAACATTAATTAATCCCATATAAAAATAAGGATAAATTAAATAACAACTATCCACAAATAAAATAAATAAACAACAACAATAGTGAGACAAAGACAAGGTCAAGACCACGACACTAAAAGACTCACAATGAGGTGACGGACTTGGGACGGGGACACTTCCTTATCAACTCCCTTTTTCAACATCATACCCATTGGGTTAATATAATGCTCGCCCTGTCCTGCCGAAGCAAGTGGAATTGAGACTTTATTCCTGCAATTCCTTCATACAAACAAACATCAAGTAGCATGTAAATCTCCATTGTAGACACACCGTGAAAGGTAATCGCAGGGTAGCAAGGCACTCGCAAGCGAGTGATGCTACTCCATCCTTTCACCAAGACTCACTAACAAATACATCAGAAACCATAGCAACATAGAATCACAACATCACCACATATAATATTAAAGAAAACCATAGCATAACCAAATAATATAACCACCACATAATGTATCGTCAAACATCATAAGTAATGTCAAGTGCAACAAACCAACCAAACTATGAATCCACACACAACCAAGCCGGTGAACTAATCACCATTACAAACCAAGTACAAACAAACACATAAGAGTATCAACAACATGAGGGGTATTACAAGAACACACAACAAGAAAAAGAAAGCAATCAACCACTACAAGATTAACCCCCCAATAATATATGAATGTGTCACTTATATTTGGTGTGATTATAGGTGCCACTTGCGAAAAACAACAAAGTGGACTTGATCTTAGTTCTTACAGATGTCAAATTTATCCACAAGCTCAAAGCAATTTTTATACACAAAATATAATCAATTTGATCACACCTTTGAAAAGTACACAAAAAATTATGCACTTTAAAAAAATCACCCAAAAATGTTACTGTGGGAGCAAGAATGACGTGTCAAAAGTTCTCAAAATGAGAACAACTTAGCAACACCTATGAGAATCTACAATTTTTGAAACAACCAAGCACCAAAATCAAATACCAATT
>VDFB02039975.1:0-29990 GCA_007258455.2 Sequoia sempervirens | reverse complement strand
AAATATTTCCTTTTGATTTGTTTCACCACTAGTTCAAAATCTTTGAATACTTGCAATATCTTAACATTCTTCTTTAGTGCCATCAGTAGCCCATGGATCAATGCCTCATATTTGGAAATGTTATTAGTGCACTAGAATTGTAGCCTATGAGCAACAAAGAAAGTTTTCCCTACTAGAATTATTAATTCAAATCTGGCTCCTGCACCATATTTACATTTTGATCCATCAAATCTTTAAGTCTAGATTTTTGGGGATGAACAACCCTTTGAATCTTTAGTACTTCCATTTCTACTGGAAAGGGAACTACCTTGCACTGCTTGCTCTTTCCCTTCTTCAACTTGTTTCAAATCTTGCACTTTAGGCTTAACTTTTGAAAGTGAATTAATACATTTCCTAATCTACTCAACCATAGTCTGGCAGAGACAACACTCAAACTCCAAGTGAGAGGAATTGTGCACCTTGTACCAATTGGCTAGCAACAACTCCTTGAAGTCCATTTTCCTTCCCAAACTAACTTGATCCTCGATGCATTTTTGAATGAACTCATGGAAGTTGTCAAACAAACCAAGGTTACTATCACTCCATTCAAAATCTTCCTCCTCTTTTACGATCACCTCAGTTCTCTTGGAGGATTAATTCAAATCTCCAGGCATGTCATGCATCATGAACACCTCTTCTACTCTATATTCTTTAACAATAGTGGCTAAGACATAATTTCCTAGGCTTGCTTTAGAAATGAGCACTTCATTGGAAGTATTCTGATATTCAGTGATTAAGTACTTCAGTCTAGGTTCCCTCTCAATCCTAATCTGATTTGGGAATCCCTTCCATGGAAGCCACATGTGAGAATGATCCATTGAGGTGTATCCATTAAGAACTCTCATGAAATCTTTGCCCAAGATCATCCCATAGGCATCAGGTATATTAACCACTTGGATGTTAATGACTTGTTGTACCCATGCGTCTGATGCTACTTACATAGGTATCATGTTCAATTCTCCTACCACATTCACCTCAGTTTATCCAATTGAGTAAATTTCCATTGAGATGGAGCGAGAGTGATGCCTAGGGCTTTACAAACTAAGGATGGCATCACATTTGTGGAGGCACTAGAGTCCAACAGACAATTATGTAGATTTTTTCCAAAGATTCGAACATAAATCAAAAAAGGAGTGTCTTGCTTGGTTTGAAAAATACTTACTAAAGAGACAACGTTAACCACTTGGATTTTATCCTTGTATCTACTTCTATCCTTTTTCTATGTTTTTGGTTGTTCTTTGGCTACTTGAGTGTTCTGATTCAGAAGTGATTGTTGGATCTATGTCTTTTCAACATCTTTCACCAAGGGTTCTATGAACCCATCCCTTTTGGTAGTAGAATCTTGTGAAGAATTCATGGAGGTATGATCACTTAATGAACTTAGCACATCACTCCGAATAGTGGGGATTATTAACAACTCAAAGGATGAGAGACTAATCTTCACCTTCTTGAGTTCCTCTGCCACATACTCTCCCATTTGGAAAATAGTCATATCTGATTGGCTACTTCTTACAAATGTCCCCTGTTGGTCCTTGGAATCCTCCCCTTTTGAAGCATCAAAGTATCCTCCTTTAGAGAAATATTTCCTTGGCACATGATGGTAAGAGGGATTGAATTGGCATTAGGATTGGGAGGAGTGTTTAAATTTTTAGGAGTGGAAGTGGTGAATGGCCCACCGACCTGCCTGTTCCACAAATAATAGGGCTAAGTCCTTTGATGGAACATTTGTACTATTGGAAGATGTTCAATTCTCCCCTCAGGATTTGTGACATGGACTAACTTCCTTCAGTGGATTTGTTAACTCTGGTAGTTGTATCGAGCATTAATAGGTCAATATTTTGGTGCAATGACAACTGTGGGCCAAAAATTGGTATCAGAGCCAAAGGTGTCGGGTTCGAATCCCCTTGGGTAATGTTGAGGGGGAGTTTGTTGGCAGATGGTCAGTGCTCCCCTCAATATTTGTGACATGGACTAACCACCTCTCATGGATCCGTTAACTCTGGCAGTTGTATCGAGCATTAATAGGTCAATCTTTTGGTGCAACGACAACTATGGGCCAAAATGTACTTCATCAATTCTTTTTTCTTCTCCATCCAAAGGACCATTATAAACAACCCCATCAGTTTCAAACATCTTTGATATGGACTCTTCATTGCACACTTGTTCTGATTTTGTGCTTTCTTCAGAGGATTCTTCTTCAAGTCCATTCTCTTCCCCTCTGGGAAATGAGGCATGGTTCAAAACCAACACATAAGAAATCATAAGGATCAAAGGGTACTATTTATTGACCATATGAAGGACCCCCTGTAACATCTTGCACCTCCATCTAGAATATTGTTGTAGCAGTTTGGAACTCTGGACAATTAAACTCTAAATGCTGGGTTGTCTTGTGAAGTTAGTAGTATCCCCTGAGAGCATATTCTGCTAAAAGGACTATGCTAGTAGTATTTTTTGAATTTTTGGGTTAGTCTAATGGTGTTGGGACCCATCCATTATTAGGCCTTGTGTTCCACATCCAATTTTTCCTGGGGTGTGGTCTCCTATCAAAATTTTGTCATAAAGACTGGCCTCGGTCATATCCTTGATTATATCCTTGCCTAGATTCTCATATGTCTCTATTATAACCAGGATCTCTAGTATCCCTATTCTCCCTATTGTAGTTGGATTGAATGCTTCTCTGAGCTACTTGTAATTGATTATTTTGGTTCCTCAGGTATGTAATCTTAGTAGACAACTTCTTGAATTGCTCTGTTAATTCATCCAATCTTTCCTTGTTTGAAGTGCTTGATGTAGACCTAGAATTTGCAGCATTCTATAGATAAACTACATGTGGACCTTGATTTAGGGACTAATTCAATATTTCAGAACTCTGTAAATAACTAGGTATGTTAGCCTTCTGTCGAGGAAAGGGTGCTTGGCCTACATTATGTGAATAATTCGGTACAATAGAGGCTTGATTCAGAGGAGGTCTTGGATGGGGAACTATAGGAAGTTGTGTCACCGGGTTCATGTTTGGAGTCTGATTACTTATTACTTGATTTATGGCCTGAACTTGTCCTGGGTGGGAAGTGGGCTATAAGGATGGAAAAGGTCCTAAAAAGTATTGCCTTAAATCCATACTTTCCTTAACTACTTATGAGTATGTATTCAATAGAATATAAGGGGAATTATGCTTCCTTTTGAGGAAAGTAGAAGTCAAACTATGCAATGCATCATAGTAAACTTCCCTAGCTATGGTATCATCCACAACATAAGGTGATTACAATTAGGGATAGGAACGATGTAATTTATTATTGAAAGACCCTATTGGTTCATTAACTTCCCTCTTAACCCTAGTAAATTGTAGATATAGTTCATTAGTATTGATGGGGATTTTAAACTTAAGTAAGAAAGCCTTTTCCAGATTAGCCCAACTGGTTACAAAACCAGCTGGTAAGTGGTTATACCAATAAAAAGCTTCTTCCCCCAGGGAATAGGGAAAGAGTCTGCAAGAGAAATCTTCATGAACAATCCCTCTATCCTTCAAGGTAGTCTGGAAAATTCTGATGTGCTCTTCAGTCATTCTATTAGGATCACCCATATGAAACTTTGAGCAGAAGTGCTCTAGGTTCTTGGGCATCACATTATATTTGTTGAAGAGAAAAGGTGAAAGATTATCTACCAAGAAGGCCATTGGTTGTAATGGAAGTGGTGGGAGAGGTGGATTGAACTATATTTTAGGTTGGTTGGTCTGTGTTTGAGGCTGTTGAATAACTAAAGGATGAATTCTAGTAGAGATGGGTTCGGTGGAAGTGGACTTAGAATCTGAAGATGAAGAGGATGATGAAGGAAAAATGGGTGAGGAAGATGAAGCTCCTCCCTTCTCGGTCTTCCTTGGACTGGTGGGAGGTTCTAACTCCTAGAAATATCCTTGTGATGTAGACCTAGTTTTTCTACTGAATCTTTGAGGAGATATTGATGAAAAAAATCACTCCAGCTTGTTGAAGCAACCCTCCTTCTAGCACCAATCTATTGATGGTGTTTTCTTCACAACAAAAATTTAGATAGAATATGATATCCTATCTCTCTTGAAAGGTAACTCTCTATTAGCAAGCCTCAAGAGATAACCCCAAGGCCTCTAATGTTAGGTCTTGACAATGCAATAAAGCAACTTAGAGATAATGTTAAAATTGATGGTTTTCCACAAAGGTCCTTACACACAAACATTGGAGTTTCTTAAATTCATCAAATATTACAATAAGTTGATGCTTATGGATTCTAAACTACTCTAGATTTCAAAGAAATAACAAAGGATATAAGGGTTTCAGAGAGATTTTAATCTAACTAATAGAATCAACTATGAAAACAACAAAGAACCTGAAGTGGACCAAACCCTTCAAAACTAGTTTCTTCTTAACCCATAATTTCCTACAACATTACATAAATAGTGCTATCTCCTAAGGTATTTGAGATTTTCAGATTGCAAAACATTCACTCATTCACCTAGATACATCATCAAAATGAATAAACACTTCACAATTGAACCAAGCACATAAGATGAAGGCCCAGGCTAACTTTGCACAACTACCCACAGTCAACAAGTAACTAAAAGTATGGACCAAGAGTTTGCCCAAACACTCCAGATTTTCCACCATGAACACAACTGGAATATTAGCACATTTAAACTATCTAGAAGTAACTTATCTAAAATTATCTAGAAAATAACTTACTTAAAGAAAATTTCTAAATATGATATATAGGAATCACAAGAACCATGCACAAATGACTAATACAATGAAGAATCACCAAATAACAATGTCTTCTTTGTATTTACTTCATCAAAAATTTGCAACAATTCAAGTTTTTCCATTATCTCCAACATTTACAGAGATTTCTAATGTATTGACTAACTTCTAACACCTTTTCTAGTAATGCCTAACCTTAAAAAATGAGGGAGAGACCCCTATTTATAGAAAATCAAATAAATGGTGCCTAAATTAGGGTTACATTAATTAGGTTGACCAAGTAGGTTGTCCAAACATTCCCTCCAAAATCCCAAGTTCAAAATATACATTAAAATAAGGGAGGTTGGCCTCCAAAATTAACTTTTAGCATTTAATGCATGCCAGACACAAGATCCAAGGAGCCACCAACCTATCCCTCAAGCAAAACTGTCATTTAGTGGCACGTTATCCAAGGTCATCAAGCTAGGTCACCCATTCCTTCTTCACCTACCCAATTTTTTCCATTAATTTCATTTATCTTTGAAAGGATTAGGTCTAGGTCGACTCGGTTGGTGTAGAAACAAATTTAATTCTGGCTCTAGCTATTTTTAACTCTGCCTCATATTTAGCTAAGGTATTTTCCCAATTAGCATATAAATCTTGATATTTATCCAAATAAGAAACATAAATTTTAGTGTTCTCCAATTGATCTTTAATTTATGGACCCTTAGCATTTGGAGGATATACCTCATGCCACCATTGCTGCATTTGTTCCATGTTCAAATCTCTGTGCTTGAATTTCTTCCTCCCTGTAATTATTTCAAGAAAGATGTTACAATTGTCGAAGAACTCTTTCACCTTAATTTGTGCCTTATAAAGTTTCTTTGGGGCCTTCATTCTGACTTGATAGCCTCAATCCACTCCATGGCATTATGAGTATCCTGCATAGTGAAGACACCCTCCTAAACCAGAGTCTTAGTCGAAATCACCAAAATTTTCTCCAATTCTTTGACCATTGTATCATTAGGCAGTTGCTTGCAATCTTGTAGGAAGTAGTTTATATCATTGGAGATAAAAGAGGCCTTCTCATAGAATGACAACACTTTATCAATCATCTCATCTCCCCTGCTGCTAATTCCCTACAACCATTCCTTGGTGTCTTTTGTGAAGGACTTCAACCTTTCTATGTTTGAAACAACCTCTTTCGACAACAAACCCTCTAGGAACGAGGAGCTCTCACTGCTTTGAGAATATAGGGGCTTAATTAAATGCTAGATGTACATGTGCACATCCCTTAACTACTTTTGCAATTCCTCCTTTTCTACGCTTTCTTTATCCAACCTTCTCAAAATTTCTTGAGAAGATTCTTGGAAGTCTTCTTTATCCTACTTCTTTGTAGTTGGTCCCAAATTCACAGTCTATACTTTGTAATCTATGGGCCTCAATTCATCCTTGTACTTATTTTGTGGAGGAACCACCACATGAACAATCTTGTTATTGAATTTGTCTTGTGCAAATTTGAAGACAATCTTAGCTCTCTTCCTCTCCTTTAACTGCCCCCATTTTTCTAACAACTTTTCCCAACTTGGAGTATCATCTTCCACAATGATGGAATTCTGTTTCAGTCTCTTCTCCAACCAGTCTGGGGCAGTGGATTGTTCCATCTCTCTATTTCCTAGGGGAGTTCCATGTTTAGATTGGTCATGGGGAGGAATTTCATCCACAACCTCTATATTCTCCTCATCCTTCCCCTAGTCCTGTTGTTCCTTTTCCTTGTCATCTTCTCCTTGAGGCTTTTCCTCTGCATGAGACATATCAACATGTTTTCTAGTTTGGGGCTGGGAAGGCATCTCAACTGTGACCTCATAAGTAGTCTCCTTGCTTATCTCTACCTTTTCCCCTAGTTCTCTCACCAATTCACTCAATTTCCCAACCTCGGGTGTAGACACTTCTCCACTCCATGTTTGTTCATCGTGATTATCAAATTGACTTCCCTCTCCACTGGGTTGTCTATGTTCCCTTGGATTTTCACCCTTTGGTATGTTCTATATTGGGGATGGAGAATCATCCTTGGTGACTTCCTTTTTAGCCCCTATAGTTGGAAACCTTTCAATTCCAATCCTCGACTCTCCTATAGGGGATACTCTCTATATTGGTGAGTTTCTCCTCACATAAACTTGGAGCTTCTCTCCTAAGCTATCAATTTCGATGACCTTAGCAGGAGTAACTGAAACTTCAGAAGTCTTTGCTTTTTTAGCCTAGCTTTTTCCCTTCAGTCACCAGATTCCTCTTGTTAGCAAGTTGGGGAGTCTTCTCTCCTTCCTCATCAGCTTCCACAAAAGCCTCATTTTTCTTTGGTGCTGGCTGCCTCTCGGTCTTCTTTGCTTTCCATTCAATCCTTGTTCTTCTCTTTAGTGTTATGGGCTTTATCGCTTCTTTTTCATCTCCTTGAAAGGGTTTTGTAGTATCATCCTTGGTGGCTTTGATATCGTCTTCAGAATGGGACTCAAGATTTCCCATCAAGTAGTAGGTGAATTGAGCACCATCTGCTTGCAGCTCTACTACCTTGTGCTTGATCCACAATCTAGATTATCTCTTCACTGGCTTAGTTAACTGGTCATGGTGAACCACCTCTTCCTCTGACTAGTTTACTGATGGTAAGGGTTGATTCCTATATGGCTCATAGTCATGATATTGTATTAGGTCTCCATCCTCATCGACCTAGTCTAGAACTTGCTCTACTTTGTAGAGACTAATAAGCCTTAAGGGTAGTCTGGAATACCTCCTTTTTACCATCTCAAAATCATCCTAAAATTTTTCCCAGTAGTCCTTTATGTGGTCCCGATGTATGTATTCCCAGATGGCCTATCTTTGTGCCTTTCCATAGGGATCAAAATAATCTCTGTTGGTATGCAAATACAGTTCAGATTGTGCCATCTCCTTCTTTGAATGTAGAGCACTTTAGAGATTGGGTCAGGTTTCAAGGGCACCAATTTTTAAAGGGAATTCATCTGTGAGCCCCTTTCTGTGCATGTATTGCAACACCATCTCGATTTCCACCTTCTATCTTGTTAATTCTAATAGGATGATTTTATTTGTGGGATATCTTGGAAATTAGAGTGGAATTGCAGGAGATCCTTGTACTCTGATGTATGTAAATCTCTAAAATTTTATGAACCATAGTCCATACTTCCTGATTAGGTCCATTTCTTCTGCAAAAATTCTCATGTAGAAGGCACCTTGTAGTAATCGAGGAATATACATGAAGAAGGTATCATTAGCTCTCATGTAGTTTGAGGTGTTGTACCGGAGCTGAGGGTAAACATCCCAAACCATATCCTTCCCAGGGTCCCTCTGCAATTTAGGCCTTTGTATTTATTTTTGCTTGCCAACATATAGACTAGGTAGGATTTCATTGTGAGGAAGTGAGTGTCTTACACATTTTAGACTTGTTTATCCAGATTTCCACCTAGGATGCCTGCCCAATGATAATTTTTACCCCCCACAATCTGAGTGGTCGTATGGAAAATCCAAGTCCTGAAGGTGAAGGACTCCTCCAATCCCATTACTCAGCCTAGGAGTGTGATAATATCATTGTAATCCATCTTGAAGTCACTCTGGTGTAATTGCTTCAAGAGCTTGGAGTAGTGTGGTTTAGGTTTGGAAATCCATGAATTGTTCATCATGTCTAGAGCCCTAGATACATCCTTGGCATAAAACTCCTCTACCTCTTGGATGTTGATCTATTTGATCAGCTTGTGATGGGAAACAATGTTGAACGTTTCAAGGATAGATTCTTCAGTCAAATTAGCCATAGCCCTTCCTTGTGGGACTACTATTATCCTTTTGTCTGCATCGTAGTGCTTTGCACATTACAATACTAGTTATAGACACGACTTTGTGGGTGGGAACCCTGCGGCCTGAGCTAAACCCGTGTGTGTAATAACTTGTGCTAGTTGGGTAGCTCCATTGCCAAACATCCTTTGCTGAAAGTCATCGTAATCCATGTATCCCATATTAGTGTGAGCACTCCTTGAACATTTAGAAGATATTCTTGATTCTAGCCATATTCCCTTGAATTCATATTTCATTATGTTGATTCTTCTTTTTGATGTAGGAGCATCCTTGGTTCTTGGCAATCTTGCATCAACCAAAAATATTTCCATTCAGTTTTGTTCCTATTTTGTTCTTACTCAATTCATATTGGTTGATTAATCATATTTTCTCACTAGACCCAATGGATCTATGTTTGTTGCGTGGACATGTTCAGTTTGCTTATTCCAAGATCTGAGCACAATTGGATCTTTTTTTGGCAAGTTATCGCTTCTAGATTAAGTGGTAGTTTCTTGAATCGACACCGAAATAATTTTCTAAACTAATGGCTAGTTTGATTGCTCGTGGATATTTCCTGTAACTTGCTGATCTCCATGGTGTTATTGGAATTGTTCCATGGAGTGTCCTTGACCTTAATTATAGGTCCACACTTCATCTTTCCATTCATCGAGGAGTAATTCAAATTTGAGGCTGACCTATTCATGCACACATTACATTTTCTTTCATTGGAGATTGTAATAATCTTGGGCTAACGTAGATGATTGTAGATCTCTAGATGTGATATAAATCATTGTAATAGATCATTAGGGGGGAGAATTGAGAAATATAGGTTTTTATATGTTAGATTTTATCTCGCATTAAGGAGAATATATGAATATTGTATTTGAGCATATTGTATTAGGCTTGTGAGCTGAATCTATAAGCTAGATGTTGCCGACTAATTGTAACTGAGGTTTATGTTAATGAGAATGTTTTTATCTGCATTTTCCTCCATATTCTATGTTGCTTCTATTGTGTGAATCTTGTTGCATGATTTGGATTGTTCTCTTTGAGGAACCTCCTATCGTGGCTGTACTAGATTGGTATTAGAGCGAGATTCGATCCATGAGATATCGCTAGAATTCACGAAGTCCTGTTGAAGATTTGTTATGGGGTGGAAAATTGAGGATCCAACCTACATCTACAGAAGACTTGTGTAAAGATGGCAGGAAGAAGAAATGGTAGAGGAAATGGAGCACATAGAAATGCAGACATAGCTATGATGGAGATGTTTAGAGGAATTGCTACCAGATTAGATGCAGTTGACATGGCCCAGAGGAGAGGTTGGCTAGTTGATGGAGTGAGTGATGAAGAGGTAGAAGTACAGGAAGAAAGAGGAAGAGAAGAGAAACCTAGCCTGGATCAGGGAGAAGAGAGGTTCATAAGAGCCCTAACTAGATCGAATACCAAACCACATTTCAATCCACTAGATTATAGAGGTAAGTTGGATTCAGATGAATTGCTTGATTGGATAACAGATATGGAAAAGTATTTTGATTTTGAAGGTACCACTAAAGACAAGAAGGTGAAATTTTCTTGTAAAAAGTTGAAAGGACATGCATCCCTTTGGTGGAAACATTTGCAGACAGATAGGAAAAGAAGAGGAAAGGAGAAGATAAGATCATGGGATCAGATGGTGAACAAGTTAAAGAAAAACTTTATGCCTATAGATTATCAGATCAGTTTGTTCCAAAAGTTGCAGAATTTGAAGTAGAAGGATTCAAGTGTGACAGAGTATACTGAGGAGTTCTATAAGTTGAATATCAGATTTGGACATTTAGGGGATGAGATCGAGCAAGTAGCCAGATATGTGAATGGCTTGAGGTCATTTATATAGGATGAGATTAGTTTGATCAAGTTGCAGAGTGTGGAAGAAGCATATCAATGTTGTCTAAAAGCAGAAGAGAAGTTGAATAAAAGACATGAGCAGAGGCAAAGAGGAAGAGGTGGAAGATTTCAGAGAGGAAGAACTTTTACTGGAGGAGTAAGAGGATCCTTTATAGATCAGAATAAAGATAATGAAGTCATTAAGAATGATAATTCATACTGTAGAGATGATGAAAACTCTTACCAAAGAGGAGGATATGGTGGTTACCAGAATGAGGTTTATATAAAATATGATAAAGGACAAGAGAAAAGAGTATTCAAAGGAACTTGTTTTAAGTGTGGTGGAGAAGGACATAAAGCATTTGAATGAAATTGGGGAGAGACAAGTAGAAAGATAGAGAACAATAGAAGAACAACATTTGTTGAGGAGGATAATGCTGGATCATCTAATAAATCAAAAGAAGTGTTGGTGAATAGAAGAGTATTGTGTCAAAGTGAGATGGAGCAGGATCCGTTGCAGAGAAAGAATTTGTTTTGGACTAGATGCAAGGTAGCTGGTAAATTTTGCAAAGTGATTATTGATAGTGGAAGCTCTGAGAACCTAGGTTTTGAAGTTATGGTGACTAAATTGAAGTTGGAAAGATTGAAACACCCGAAGCCCTATCAGATAGCATGGATTCAAGATGAGCATAAGATACCAGTAAGTGTACAATTCTTGGTGAAATTGAAGATAGGAAATTACCATGATGAAGTTTTGTGTGATATCATGCTTATGGATGTATGCCATGTTTTGTTGGGAAGACCCTTGTTGTATGATAGATAGGTTGTTCATGATGGAAAGAAGAACACATATACCATTGTTGCTAATGGGATGAAGCATAATTTGTTGCCATTGCAGGATGTTACTAAAGTTGAGGTTTGTATGATTGCTAAATTTTGTTTGGTTGATGGAAGGAGATTCTTGGATGGATTGAGACATGAGAACATGTGCTATGCCTTAGTTCCTAAGAAGGATGAATACTTGAAGAATGTAGAAGAACAACCAAATGAGATAATGGAGTTGATGATAGAGTATGAATAAGTCACTTCAAATAATGTACCTGATGGATTACCACATGTGAGGAGTATTAGTCATTGCATGGATCTGATTCTTGGAGCTAGTTTTTCTAATAAAGAAACACACTAGATGACACCTATAGAGAATGAAGAGTTGAATAGACAAGTACAAGAATTCTTGAGGAAGGGTTTGATCAGAGAAAGTTTAAGTCCTTGTGCAGTACGTACTATGATAACACCTAAGAAGGATGGAGAATGGATGATGTGTATAGATTCTAGATCCATAAACAAAATCACGATGAAGTATAGGTTTCCTTTTCCATGGATGGATGAAATTATGGATTGTTTGAGTGGAACGAAATACTTTACAAAGATAGATTCGAAGAGTGGATATCATCAAATCCGAATCAAAGAAGGGGCTAAGTGGAAAACAACATTCAAGACAAATGAAGGATTGTATGAGTGGTTGGTGATATCTTTTGGATTAAAAAATGCACCGAGTACTTTCATGAGGTTGATGAATGAGGTACTGAAGATATTCTTAGGTAAGTTTGTGATTGTTTATTTGGATGGCATCTTTATTTTCAATAAAACTAGAGAAGAAAATTTGTTGTATATAAGAAAAGTTTTGTAGAGGTTGAGAGAAGAGTAGTTGTTGATAAACATTAAGAAGTGTACTTTCATGAAGGAAGAATTGGTATATCTAGGATTTGTGATATCTGTGGATGGGTTGAAGATGGATCCTAAGAAGGTAAGATCAATTGTTGAATTGCTTACATCGGATAGCATTGGAGAGGTAAGATCATTTCATGGATTGGCTAGTTTCTACCAGAAGTTTATTAGGAATTTTAGTTCTATTTGTAGTGAGAAATTGAATGATGCTAGAAGAAGATATTCAATGTATGATTAGGAGTTTTATGCCATAGTTCAATCCTTGAAGAAGTGGAGACATTAATTGTTTCCTAAGGAGTTTGTGTTGTATACAGATCATCAAGCATTGC
This sequence comes from Sequoia sempervirens, assembly GCA_007258455.2. Classification (NCBI taxonomy): domain Eukaryota; kingdom Viridiplantae; phylum Streptophyta; class Pinopsida; order Cupressales; family Cupressaceae; genus Sequoia; species Sequoia sempervirens. The sequence continues at coordinate 17,491 of VDFB02039975.1, read as the reverse complement.
AATATTTCAGCAGTCAAGGTAAGTTGAATCAGAGACACATGAGATGGGTGGAATTCTTGCAGAGTTATACTTTTTTTTAAAAACTTAGGAGTGGAAAGTCAATTAGAGTTTTTAATGCTTTGAGTAGGAGAAGGAATTTACTAGTAGAGATGAGGGTGGAGGTATTAGGTTTTCATGAATTGAAGAATAGTATGAGGAAAACCCAAATTTTGTAGAACCTTAGAGAGCTTGTAGAAAACTAGTCTTGGAGGATAGGAGTCAGTGGTTGGATTATTTGATTCAGGAGGATATGTTGTTTAGAGGTAATCAGTTGTGTATACCCCAAACTTCAATGAGGGATAACTTGGTGAAAGAAAAGCATAGTTGAGGATTGTCAGGACACTTTGGAATTGATAGGATAGTAGCATAGGTAAGTGAGAATTACTTTTGGCCATAGATTCATAACGATGTTAGGAAATTTGTGCAAAGTTCTAGAGTTTGTCAAGTTGCAAAAGGGAGTAGTTAGAATGTTGTATTATATAAGCATTTGATAGTTTTGAAGAGACCTTGGGAGGATATCAACATGAATTTCATACCTGGCTTTCCAAAAAACCAAAGGGGTAATGATTCTATATTTGTGGTGGTAGATAGGTTTTCTAAAATGACACATTTCATACCTTGTAAGAAGACAAAAGATGTAGTACATGTGGTGAACTTATTTTTCAAGGAAGTAGTCAGATTGCATGGATTACCTAGGAGTATTTTTTCAGATAGAGATACAAAGTTTGTTGGTTATTTTTGGAGGACACTATTTAAGAAGTTAAAGACAAATTTGAAGTTCAGTTCTAATTTTCACCCATAGACTGATGGAAAGATAGAGGTAGTAAATAGGAGTTTGGGAAATTTGCTAAGATGTTTGGTTGGAGAGAAGACCGGAATTTTGGATTTAGTCCTTGCACAAGCAAAGTTTTCTTACAATAATTTAGTGATTAGGAGTACCAGAAAGACACCTTTTGAGATTGTTACTAGAGTTCATCCTAGAGGAATATTAGAGTTGTGAGACATCAGTAAGAAAGATAAAAGGAGTGCAGAAGTAGAGGAATTTATAGAACACATGAAGAAAGTGCATACTCAAGTGAAACAACATTTGGAAGATATGAACCAGAAGTATAAGGAGAAAGCAGATGAAAAGATGAGAGATAAGGAGTTCGAAGTTGAGATGAAGTGATGGTGTATTTGAGGAAGGAAATAATTCCAGTTGGAACATATAATAAGGTCAAGATGAGGAATTTTGGATCCTGTAAGATTTTGAGGAAATTTGATTCAAGAAATGCATATGAAGTAGAGTTATTGGATGGCATGGGTATAACACCTATATTCAACATTGTAGATCTACATCAGTACCATGAAATAGAATTCAATGAAGAAAATGAAGCAAAATTGGAGAACCAATTTCCTAAAAAACAATCAGAGGAGATAGAAGAGATTTTGGATATTAGAGATGGGAGGAAGACATGTGGCAGGAAGTACAAAGAATATCTTATGAAGTGGAAGGGCAGACCAATTGAAGATTATTCTTGGATTTCTCAAGCTAAGGTAGAACATCTTGATTTTCCTTTAGCCCCAAAAAATTGAGGAACTCACTTTTCAATAACCCTGGATGTCTGATGCAGGAGCATCCTTGGTTCTTAGCAATCTTGCATCAACCAAAAATATTTCCATTCATTTTTTTTCTTGTTTTGTTATTGCTTAGTTCATATTGGTGGATTCATCATATTTTCTCACCAGAACCAATGGATCTATGTTTGCATCATGGACATGTTCATTTTCCTTATTCCAAGATTTGAGCATGATTGGATATTTTTCTGGAAATTTATCGCTTCTAGATTAAGTGGTAGTTTCTTGAACCGACATCAAAATATTTTTTTAAACTAACGGCTAGTTTGATCACTCATGGATCTTTCCTGTAACTTGTGGATCTCCACTATGTGATTCAAATTGTTCCATGGAGTTTCCCCGACCTTAATTATAGGTCCACACTTCATCCTATGCATTCATCGTGGAGTAATTAAAATTTGAGGTTGACCTATTCATGCACACGTTACATTTTCTTTCATTGAAGATTGTAATAATCTTGGGCCAACACAGATGATTCTGGATCTCTGGATGCAATATAAATCATTGTAATAGATCATTAGGGGGGAGAATTGAGAAAGATAGGTTTTGATATGTTAGATTTTAGCTCACATTAAGGAGCATATATGAATATTATATTTGAGCATGTTGTGTCAGGCCTGTGAGCCAAATTTTTAAGCCCAAATGTTGTTAGCCGATTGTAATTGAGATTTATGTTAATGAGAATGTTTTAATCAACATTTTCCTCCATATTCTGTGTTGTTTTTGTTGTGTGACTCTTATTGCACAGTCCAGATTGTTCTGTTTGAGGACCCTCCTACCGTGGCTACACCACTTTTACCTTCCTCTTGACGTGTGTAGCCTTTGACATGGAAGCCTTCCCAGGACTCACCTCTACCTGCATCTATTAGAAAACAAGATAATTACCATGAATCCAATTATGAACAACTTCATCATCAATGCAAAAATCTCCCCAAGCAACTATCAAATGCTTAAATATTATTTCAAAACCCAAGACAATCATTTCATAAGTAGAGGCATTTCAAAAATTTAAGGCCTTGAAGGATTTTTAGGAAATTCATCATAGGGTGGAATTTTTTACGGAATGAGGCTCATAAGTTTCTTAGGCAAGCAGATTCTCCGCAAGGAATTAGTTTTAGGAATTCCTTGGTTAGATGGACTTTCCGAAGGTCATCATCACATTTGAAACATCAAGTTGTCAACTCAGTGTTGTTGTCTCCTGATTGTGTCTCACTAAAAGCTCATATGTTAGGAATTTTGGGAATCTAAAGGATATTTGTGGAAAATCCAGAGGGGCATGGATTCCCTACAGGATTAAAGTTTGAAGATTCCACTATGGGGAGAATTTTTTGAATATTGAGGTGCTCCCTTTGGGTTCTTCTAAACTGCTCATTAATCTAGACTAGGTCCTTCAATTATGTTTGAAGGATTGAATCAAACACAATGGATGGTAGGCTTTACTTTGGGAATTGACTTAGGGGATGGATTCAGAGAATCCATGGCTCCTCAAAATCTCTGAAGGATTATCCTTTAGAAATTCTAGATGGTGCCAGATTTTTTGAGGGTCCCGTATGACTTAGAAATTTTCTCCCTGATTTCGAGCAATCCCCTTTCTCGCCCTATCTCCTTGTGGTTTTCCTATTGTAATTTAGACTCAGGATGGATTATAGATGGGGCCAAGTTAGTTATTTCAGTGTTCATAATGATAGCTAGACTCAGGATTTTCAACAAAGGGTGGACTCGGGGATTTTAGTGAAGGACGGATTCAGGAATTCCTTGTCACCATAGAATTTCTGAAGGATTAACCTTTAGAAATTTTGGATATTTTCATATTTTCTTGGATAAGAGGGGCCTTCAAATTTTGTTCAAATTTCCACTTCAAGCGGAGCCTTCAAGTGACCTTTCCTTCTTTTCACGGTCTAGGAATTGCAACCCTGCACTCTTGCTTGATAGTTAGCACAACTTTCAGTATCTCACTCTTAGGACCCTAGCCTTATCATTCAATACTTCCTTTCCTCTATTGGTTAGAGCTATTTAGGGCATGGAATAAAGATGTGAGGTAAATATGTGTGCATTGAATGACAAGCCCTCAATTTGAATGCACTAACATATTAAGATGAAAACCCAAATCGGCCTAGATGAAGCCCAATTTTGTGAGATAACTAGCGTGGAGGACAAAACTCTAGCAGGCTATGGGTAGAGACCGAACTAGGGTTAAACTCTAGCAAACAATGGAGGCCAGCGGGAATAAAAAACAACCCTAACACATCAAATGGTCACTAGATTCACACAGAGTTCCACACAAGTGGAGACTTTATAAAAGAAGCCTTGAGCATTCATAACCAAAACAAAATCACACATGATCACTAATGTCCATAATATTAAAACCAAATGAAACTAGAATGGTGATCAAATCGCTTCTTAGAATCAAGCTAGGGTATTGCAATGGTGCAGCCATGGTAAGAGGGTCCTCAAATAGAACAATCTAGACCGTGCAACAAGAGTCACACAATAGAAGCAACACAAAAATTGGAGGAAAATGTAGATTCAAACATTCTTATTAACTAAAATCTTAGTTACAATCAGATTTTAACATCCGGGCTTCCAGATTTGGCTCACAGGCCTACTACAACATGCTCAAAATAAAATATTCCTACATGCTCCTTAATGCAATCTAAAATATAACATATCAAAACCTATATTTTTCCCATCTTCCTTCCTAATGATCTATTACAATGATTTATATCACATCTTGAGATCTAGAATCATTCGCGTAGGCCAAACATTATTACAATCTCCAATGAAAAAAATGTAATGTGTGCATGAATAGGCCAACCTAAAATTTTAATTACTCCTTGGTGAATGCATAGGATGAAGTGTGGACCTATAATTAAGGTCGGGGAAACTCCATGGAACAATTCAAATCACACCATCATGATCCGCAAGTAATGGGAAAGATCCACAAGTGATCGAACTAGTCGTTAGGCCTGGAAGTTATTCTAGTGTTGGTTCAAGAACTACCAATAAATCATGAAGCGATAACTTGCCAAAAAATGATCCAACCACACTCAAATCTTCAAATAAGGAAAATGAGCATTTCTACAATGTAAACATAGATCTATTGGGTTTGGTGAGCAAATATGATGAATCCGCCAACATGAATTGAGCAAGAAAAAAACAAGAACAAAACTGAATGAAAATATTTTTTGGTTGATGCAAGATTGCAAAGAACCAAGGATGCTCTTGCATCAGACATCTAGGGTTAATGGAAAGTGAGTCCCTCAATTAACTAGGGCTAAAGAAAAACCAAGATGGTCTACCTCAACGTGAGAAATCCAAGAAGAATCCTCCACTGGCTTGCCCTTCCATTTCATAAGATATTCTTTACACTATCTTCCATGAGTTTTCCTCCCATCTTTGATATCCAAAATCTCTTCTATCTCATCTAGTTGTTGTTTAGGAAATTTATTTTCCAAATTTTCTTCACTAAATTTTGCTTCATGTTATTGATGTAGATTTACTATGTTGAATATAGGCGATGGTAACCCTACTTCATATGCATTTCCTAAATCAAATTTCCTCAAGATCTTACAGGGTCCAAACTTTCTCATCTTGAGCTTATTGTATTTGCCAAATGGAAATATTTCCTTCCTCAAATACACCATCACTTCATCTCCAACTTCAAACTCCTTATGTCTCCTCTTCTCATCTACTTTTTCCTTATAGTTCCAGTTCATATCTTCCAATTGTTGTTTTACTTGAGTGTGCACTTTCTTCATGTGTTCTACAAATTCCTCTACTCTTGCACTCCTTTTATCTTCCTTACTAATGTCTCACAACTTTGATATACCTCTAGGATGGACTCCAGTAACAATCTCAAAAGGTTTTTTTGGGTACTCCTGTTCACTAAATTGTTGTAAGCAAACTATGCTTGTGCAAGGACTAAATCCCAACTTTCAATCTTCTCTCCAACCAAACATCTTAGAAAATTTCCCAAACTCCTATTTACTACCTCTATCTTTCCATCCATCTATGGGTGAAAAGTAGAACTGAACTTCAATTTTTTTTTTAAACTTCTTCCACAGTGTCCTCCACAAATAACCAACAAACTTTTTATCTCTATCTAAAACAATACTCCTAGGTAATCCATGCAATTTGACTACTTCCTTGAAAAAAAAGTTTGCTACATGCACTACATTTGTTGTCTTCTTAAAAGGTATGAAATGTGCCATTTTAGAAACTCTATCTACCACCACAAACATAGAATCATTACCTCTTTGTGTCTTCGACAAACCAAGTATGAAATCCATGCTAATATCCTCCCAAGGTCTCTCTAGAACTATCAAAGGCTTATACAATCCAACATTTTGACTACTCCGTTTTGCAACTTGAAAAACTCTACAACTCTGTACAAATTTCCTAACATCCTTATGAATTTGTGGCCAAAAGTAATTCTCACTTACCAATGCTACTATCTTATCAATTCCAAAGTGTCTTGCCAATCCTTCACTATGTTTTTCTTTTTCCAAGTTATCCATCATTGAACTCTGGGGTATACACAACTAATTACCTCTGAACAACATCTCCACCTGAATGAAATAATCCAACCACTAACTCCTATCTTCCAAGACTAGTTCTCTACAAGCTCTCCAAGGTTCTACAAAATCTAGGTCTTCCTCATACAAGCTCTTCAATTCATCAAAGCCTAATACCTCCACTCTCATCTCTGTTAGTAAATTCCTTCTCCTACTCAAAGCATCAACAACTCTATTTGACTTTCCACTCCTATGTTTCAAAACAAAATTTTAACTCTACAATAATTCCACCCATCTCATGTGTCTCTAATTCAACTTACCTTGACTGTTCAAATATTGTAATTCTTGATGATCTGTATACAACAAAAAATCCTTAGGAAACAAGTAATGTCTCCACTTCGTCAAGGATTGAACAATGGCATAGAACTCTTGATCATATATTGAATACCTTCTCCTAGCATCATTCAATTTCTCACTGAAATAAGCTACTGGTCTTCCTTCTTGACTTAGTACTGCTCCAATTGCATTTCCACTTGCATCACAATCTACTTGAAATACCTTATTAAAATCTGGTAAAGCCAACACAAGATGCTTAGTCACCTTCTGTTTCAACAACTCAAAACTTCGGTTTGCTACAGATGTCCACCTAAAATCTTTCTTATCTCCTCTCATTGTTTCTGCCATAGGACTGCAAATAGAACTGGAATTCCTAATGAACTTTCAGTAGAAACTAGCCAATCCATGAAATGATATTACCTCTCCAATACTATCTGATGTAGGCCACTAAACAATTTCTTTCATTTTTTCTTAGGATCCATCTTCAATCCATCCACATATATCACAAATCCCAGATATACCAATTCTTCCTTCATGAAACTACACTTCTTAATGTTTATCAAGAACTTCTCTTCTCTCAACCTATGCATAACTTGTCTTATATACAACAAATGTTCTTCTCTAGTCTTATTGAAAATCAAGATGTCATACAGGTAAACAATCAAAAACTTACCCAAGAATCTCTTCAATACCTCATTCATCAGCCTCATGAAAGGACTCAGTGCATTTGTTAGTCCAAAAGACATCACCAACCACTCATACAATCCTTCATTTGTCTTGAATACTGTCTTTCACTCATCCCCTTCTCTGATTCTGATATGATGATATCCACTCTTCAAATGTATCTTTATAAAGTATTTAAGCTCCACTCAAACAATCCATGATGTCATACATCTGGGGAAAAGGAAATCTATACTTCACCATGATTTTGTTTATAGCTCTAGAATATGTACACATCCTCCATTCTCCATCCTTCTTAGGTGCTAACACAACAGGTACTACACATGGACTTAAGCTTTCTCTGATCAAACCCTTCCTCAACAATTCTTGCACTTGTCTATTCAACTCTTCATTCTCTGTAGGTGTCATCTAGTGTGTTGCTTTATTAGGAAAGCTAGCTCCAGGAATCAAATCCATGCAATGAGTAATACTCCTCACAAGTGGTAATCCATCAGGTACATTATCTGAAATGATGCTTCATATTTTGTCAACAACTCCTTTATCTCATCCGGTTGTTCTTCTACATGCTTCAAGTCTTTAGCCTTCTTAGGAACCAAGGCATATCATATGTTCTCATGTCTCATTCCATCTAGAAATTTCCTTCCATCAACCAAACAAACTCTAGTACTCATACAAACCTCAACCTTAGGAACATCTTCCAATGGAAACAAAGTCTGCTTCATCCCATTAGCAATGATGATATATATGTTCTTCTTTCCATCATGAATAGCCAGTCTATCATACTACCAAGGCATTCCCAAAAAAACATGGCATACATCCATAGGCATGATATCACAAAAAACTTCATCATGATAATTTCCTATCTTCAATTTCACCAAACATTGTTCACTTACCAGTATCTTATGTTCATCTTGAATCCATGCTATCTGATAGGGCTTTGGGTGTTTCAATCTTTCCAACTTAAATTTAGTCACCATTTCTTCTGAAACCAAGTTCTCAGAGATTCCACTATCCACAATCACTTTGCAACATTTACTAGCTACCTTGCATCTGGTTTGAAACAAATTCTTTCTCTGCAACAGTTCCTGCTCCATCTCACTTTGACACAATACTCTCTCTTGAAAGTGTAAGAATGAGATAAACAAATTATGTATGCATCTACACTTCTAAATAAGACATTGTATCTAAGATTCAAGAGATTTAAACTATTTTAAACACAAGAACCTTCAGAAATCTGTCCTATTGCTCTCTAACTTTAAAGATTTCTCTAATCTACTTTGCTCTCAGATTTAAATAAGCTAATAGATTGTTGAAATGACACTTAAAGAATGAGAATTAAGCTATTATGATTCCTAAATGCAACTAAGATGATTCTACAGTAAAACTTATGAGAAAGAAACTACTATAAACAACCATGATTGATGAACTAAAATGCTTGATTGCTTGATGATTGCTTCTATTTGCTTGATTGCTTGAATGCCTGGAAAACCTACAGAGTAAGATTGCACAAATTAGGATCCTTTTCCTGTAGCCAGAAACCTATATTTATAGATTTCACGGCACACATTTGTGAAGGGGTAACACAACAGAGGTTGAGATTCAATCTGGAGAATTGAATGGTATGACATGAGAAGGTGGAGCTGATCATGGAGGATTGTTCCTCCCCATGAAAACACCAGGCAAGATGAGAGGAAAGATTTGAGGTAGAAGATTGAGAAGATTTCCTGCAGGTTTGTCCCCGAGACTCTTCCCGTGAATGACAGTTGAATTAATTAGATTTAAAAAATCTAATTTTATTGGTGAGTGAATAGAGGGATATGATTTATGCATTTATTTAAATATTTTTGGTTTATTTAAATTCAGCAAAAGAGGAATAAATAATTTAATAAAACAAACTATAGAAGTTTTATTAAATTAAAATAAAGGAATATGATAATTAAATTAAAGATTCTAGGACATCTTTATTTAATTAAGAAGAAATGTGATGAGGTAATTAAATAACACAAATTATTGGTGTGTATTTAATTTAAGATAGAATTAATAGATAAAGTATAGAAGAAATAATAATGATAATAATTAAATAAACAAAGTATTTAATTTTGTTTATTTAATTAAGAGGAATAATATGATAAAATAGAAGAATAAATAATGAACTTAATATAAATAAATATTTCTATTTATTTACTAAGTAGATGAATTTAAGATTAATTAATAAAATAAGTCATATTTAATTAATTAGATTCTCCTGCATCATTTTTAGGTGTCTACTTCTATTCACCAAAACTTCTCCTTCTTTTGGTTTATTAGATGATCCAACATGATCTTCCTCAAAAAAGGTTGTTCTTCTACTGTTCTCTATCCTACTTGTTTCTCCCTGATTGCATTCAAATTCTCTATGTCCTTCACCACCACACTTATAACAAGTTCCTTTGAATACTCTTTTCTCCTATCCTATATCATCTTTTCTATAACCTTCATTCCAGTAACCACCATATCCTCCTCTCCTGTAATATTTTCCATCACCTCTATGGTATGAACCATCATTCTTACTGACTTCCTTATCTTTATTCTAATCTACAAAAGAGCCTCTTCCTCCTCCAGTAAAAGTTCTTCCTCTTTGAAATCTTCCACCTCTTCCTCTCTGTCTTTGCTCATGTCTTTTATTCAACTTATCTTATGCTTTTAGGGAACATTGATATGCCTTCTCCACACTTAACAACTTGATCAAACTAATCTCATCTTGTATAGATGGTCTCAAACCATTCACATATCTGGATACTTTTTCAGTATCATCCTCCAAATGTCTGGATATGATATTCAACTTATAGAACTCCTCAGTATACTTTGTCATACTTGAATCCTTCTGCTTCAAATTTTGTAACTTTCAGAACAAACTGATCTGATAGTCTACAGGCATAAATTTTGTCTTTAACTTATTCACCATCTGATCCCATGATCTTATCTTCTCCTTTCCTCTTCTTTTCCTATTTGTCTACAAATGTTCCCACCAAAGGGATGCATGCCCTTTCAACTTTGTACAAGAAAATTTCACCTTTTTGTCTTTAGAGGTACCTTCAAAATCAAAATATTTCTCCATCTCTAGTATCCAATCAAGTAATTCCTCTGAATCCAACTTACCTCTATATTCTAGTGGATTGAAATGTGATTTAGTATTCACTCTAGTTAGGGCTCTTATGAACCTCTCTTCTCCTTGATCCAAATGAGGTTGATTTTCTCTTTCCCTTTCTTCCTGTACTTTGACCTCTTCATCACTTACATCATCAACTGGTCGACATCTCCTCTGGGTCATTTTGACTACATCCAATCTAGTAGCAACTCCTCTCAACATCTCCATCATAGTTGGGTTTGCATTTCCAAATTCTCCATTTCCTCTACCATTTCTTCTTCTCGCCATATTACATAAGTCCTCTACAGCTGCAGGTCAAATCCTTAGTCTACCACCCCACAACAAATCTTCAACAGTCTGTGAATTATGACGATCTCTCACAGATCGAATCTCACTATGATACCAATCTGGTGTAGCCATGGTAGGAGGGTCCTCAAAGAGAACAATCAAGACCATGCAACAAGAGTCACAAAACAAAAGAAACATAGAAATTGGAGGCAAATGTAGATTCAAACATTCTTATTAATAGAAATCTCAGTTACAATTGGCCGACAACATTTGAGCTTACAGATTCGGCTCACAGCCCTGCTACAACATGCTCAAAATACAATATTCCTACATGCTCCTTAATATGAGCTAAAATATAACATATCAAAACCTATCTTTTTCCCATCTTCCTTCCTAATGATCTACTACAATGATTTATATCACATCTTGAGATCTAGAATCATCTGCATTGGCCAAATATTATTACAATCTTGAATGAAAGAAAATGTAATGTATGCATGAATAGGTCAGCCTCAAAACAATTTGAATCACACTGTCATGATCTAAAAGTAATGAGAAAAATCCACAAGTAATCGAACTAGCCATTAGGCTTGAAAGTTATTCCGGTGTTGGTTCAAGAACTGCCAATAAATCAGGAAGCAATAACTTACTGGAAAATGATCCAATCGTGCTCAAATCTTGGAATAAGGAAAATGAACATGTCCACAATGTAAACATAGATCCACTAGATCTGGTGAGAAAATATGATGAATCTACCAACATGAATTGAGCAAGAACAAAACAAGAACAAAATTGAGTGAAAATATTTTTTGGTTGATGCAAGATTTCCAAGAACCAAGGATGCTCCTACATCATGCAATCAAGAGATAAAGGGTAAAAACCCTACCTTTTATGCATGTGGCCCGAAAGACAAGGTATGCATGGGCCTCTTCATGCAGCAATCAAAAGCTTTGGGAAGTTTGTGACCTACAAATGAACTAGGCGATTAACGAGGAAGGAATGAGCTTGCGTTCACTATGCTCCAAATGAAAAAGAAGGAAAATGGCATTCAAACGCCACTTAAATAGCCGATTAAAATGACATTAAATTCCACTACCTACCCCTTTTGTGCCAAAATCCCTTGTTTGAAAGTTCAGAGAAATGACCCTAGGTCAAACTTAGGGAATTCAGCGAGGGCTAGATTCTCTGAAGAACCTTACCTCAGGAATTTTGAGCCACCCCGAATTCTTTGAGGTGTTGCACCACTTGGGGAATCCATACTAGGATGAAATCCCCAAAGGCCTTCCCATACTTAGCCAATTTTTCTTGATGGTTGGGTCGCGAGTCAGAAAAAGGGATTTCAATGGTGCCAAGGGACCTAAGAGCTAGGAACAACACACCCCAAATGCATATAAGTCATTGATCTCTTTAGATGGGACCAAAAGTCAAATTTTTTAGAACCTATCCCTTAAGGGGAAGAGGCAAAACCTAAAGAAAAATGGGAATGAAAGCAAGAAAAGAGGGGGTCCCTATCTCAGGTGGGGCGTGTGTGCAAAAAGTGCACAACAAACATCAAGGTAGATTTTGATCATCCCATCTCTATTTTTTGTGACAATACGAATGCAATTAATATTTCAAAGAACCTATTTATGCACTTTTGGACAAAACATATTCCAATTAAGTATCATTTTTTGAAAGAGAAAGTTGCTAATAATTAAGTAAATTTAGAATACATTGCCACCAAAGAATAGGTTACAAATATCTTCACCAAGTTGCTTCCAAAGGAAACTTTTGAGTACCTAAGTAAGAAGTTGGGAGTGATGTCACACTTATCTTGTCAATAAGGATAAGTATTGATTAATGGGGAGCTTATAATTGTCATATTCTTTAGCTCCATGTGAAGAAGTTGTAGAGTTATTATCTCCTTTTCCATTGATGTCAAAGGGGGAGAATCAAAGACAAGGAGAGCAGTTTTAGTTTTGTAAACTTGAAAATTGTCATCGATGAAAAAGGGGGAGATTTTTAGATATTTTTCATATATTAATGTAAAATATTAACACATGCAATTAGAAAGATGTCAAAGATCGATGCATGATTTCTTAGAAAGAATTCGCTTAGTTTTTTTATGTTGTTGCACTATACAGACCTAGATAGAGAGGAAAACTTGCATATCAATGCTACTTACAATGTTGAAAACAATGCTACATGTCCAAATCTGTAGAAGGATAAATGCCATGTATAGAAGGATACAAGTACCTTTAAGAAATTAAATCATACATAAATAAATCAATGCCACCACAAGCATGATGAAGATAAGCATTGAAAAACAATTCTTTTGTTAAGATTTGATAAAGTTTGATAAGGTTTGAGAAAGGAAAGCAAATATCACAAAGCTAGCTACCATCTTTAGAAGGAAATAAGATAAGATTTAAAAACAACTTTATAAGAAAAGAAAATAAATAGATAAGAATAGAAAGATAAGATGAAAGAAGAGGGTGATCCCACAATACTAGTTTACAATTTTTGGCCAAACTGAATACTAAACTAATTTTTTCTAACTAAATCTTCACTTTCGGGCACCTATAGCGGCTAAACTATGAGGAATTTGAAGATGATGCAAACTAGTGATTTGTGACATTTTTTCTGTAGATTCTAAATATATTTTTTTTCAAAAATTTTGGAATCATATTGCACTTATTTTGCCATCTCCTTCAAAAACTAGTTTTTATCAATAAACACCATTTTTAAGGAGTGATGCTCACCGTATACAACATAACTTTTTTTTCTATGAAGGATAAAATTCTATTTTTTTTGAATTTAGATTTGTAACTATGATATATAACTAGTTCATTTGGTTTCATAGTGTTTTGTTGAATATTTTTTCCTTAAGTAAGTTTCAAAGTCAAACCAATTACAATTTAGACATAGGCGAACTATATACAACATAAATTTTTTTTGTATGTATTGAAATTCAATTTTTTTTACTGGATCAAGGACATCAATACCTAGCCTAAACATATTTTTTAGAATTTTATTTTGATAATCTACTATTTTTCCACATGTGCAAAACAAAGAGATTGATTTTTGGTGAAAAACCTATGTTTAATCAAACTAAAAAAAAAATACATAATAAGACCAAAAAATATTAAAATTATATTTGATAAATAGCTCATTTCGAGGACTACCATCATCCAATTGGGTCTATGAATTCTCCATTTTCATCCTCAACTTGAGATTTGAAGGGGAAAATTTTGCATAAATTTGGTGCCATAGGGGGAGAAGGGGAAAAAATGGGGGTTCAAATGAACCCAAGTTCGAGTGAACCCCCCTTGGAGGTTCACTAGAACCAAGGTTCAAATGAACCCAGGTTTGAGTGAACCCCCTCTTTTCCATTGTCTCCATCATAAAAAATGAAAAAAAGGTGAGTCGGGCCATCATTTAATATGATTCGCTCAAACTAGGGTCCATTCAAACCCCTTTTGGGTCCATTCAAACACCCCAATTCATGCAAACCCCTAAAAAGCAATTTTTTTTTTTCTAGGAGCATTTTTACAAATTTCCTTCCTCACAGGAATTGTAAACTAGTTTTGTGGGTTTACCCAAGAAAAATAGAAAAAAAGGAAAGTATGCAAAAATAAAGCATAATGATAGCATGTAAATCATATTTGAAGATCTATTGCTAAAAATAGGAAAAATAAACCATAAAGATAATGGTCAAATCAGATTTGAAGATCTATTGCTAAAAACAGATAAAATAAAACATAAAGATAGCATGCAAAAAGATAACCACCGATGAATGCTAAATGGAGTTGTTTTTCTTAAAAAAGGGATCCATTTCTAAAAACAAAAAGAGTCTTATGGTTTTGTTTTTAGAAAAAGATTAATGCTAATATTTTTCACATAAAAAAGGATAAAGGAGATATTTTTGTGGAGTGAAAAAAGGGAAAATGATGTAGTACGAATTTGCATGTTTAATAGTCTTATATATTTTTTTTGGGTAAGAATTTTAGAAAAAGAAACCAATTGTGTGAAGTAGAATTCATGGAAGATTCCTAAGAGAAATTAAATAAGCAAGTTTGAAAGGAACAAATCCAGAGTTCTTGAGAGGAAGTTTTTTTCAGTGATTGAAAATCAAAGATAGAGGTCGATGAGTAGAGAATGAAGTGCAGATTTATGAAGAGAGGTTGAGTAGAGTATAGAGAAGTTTTTCTTTTAGAAAAGTTTATTGGAGGTCGGTGCCTCATACTGAGTTGGTGCTCAAAGGGAGTTGGTGCTTCTAGTGATTTGGATCTCACGTTTGTAATATTTTTGTCTTATGTAGGTTGTTTCCTACAATTTGTAAAAATTTAATAAAAGCAATATTTTGTTGTGGTTTTGTCCCTTAGGGGTTTTCGTTGTAATTCTTGTGTTCTTGCATATGTATCTTGCTTGATGTTTTTGAAGTTGTAATTTTAGGTTTTCAATAAGTGCTAAATTTTTTCCTATTACTAATTCACCTCCCTCTCAATATTAGCATGTGCTCTTTAGGGACATTAGTGGATGGAATATAGGTAATTTGATCCTAGGATTTTAGGATTTTTGTAAGATGTATTCTTTGTATGGATTTGATTATTTTAATTGGTCATTGCTCTACTTTTTTTCCAATCCTTTTGTCCACATTGGTAAATTATTACATATGTATTGGTTGTGGTTCATCCCCCTCAGCATAGAGCATCTTTGAGTGTTGAGTCAGTGCACTATATTTTTTTTAGTTTTAATAGAAGATAGATGCAGTGTTGAAGGTTAAGATTTGTGAGTATTTTCTGTTCAACTTAAAATTTTCAGCAATATATGTTTGTAGATCAACATTACTCAAATCATGTATTCTAGTTGTATTTTTTTGTTTTAATCTACAATGCAATTAGGTTAATTTTATGAGTGCAAAATTAGCTTACGATGGTCTAAAAATTTAACAAGAACATAAAATATGAGTGTCTGCTTCCTAGGTGAAAGTGTAATTGGAGAGTGGAAGACATGTAATGGTTAAACCTAAGGGAAATTTAAGTGTGTGCAACTGTAGTGGAGAGGATGAGAAAGATGATGATTGTTACTGAATACTTGGGGGAAATACAATGGAGATCAAATGGATTGATATGCAAAAACCAATGAGAAGGAATACTAATCTCAACAACTAGGCATTTTGGAAATAGTGGAAGATGTTTTTTGGACAACGAAAAATAGAGAAACAAGAAAATGGTGATGGGAAGGGTGAGACAAAGGAAATGATGCTTATTGGGAGTATTATCAACAATAGAGCATGTGCAAGATAGCCAAGATGAATTTTGAAACAACATTGTAGCAATGGATTCCAAGAGTAGAACATAATACCCACAAATAGAGAGAGAGATCCTAAGAGATATAAGCCTCCTCAAAATGAGAGCTAGGGTAAACTTATATGATGTATAGGGCCAAAGGTCCATTAGAAAATATAAGACATCATTAGGCTTATAGGTTTTACTATATGTGAGGGTATGTGCAGGATCATGGTGGGCCAAAAAGTGGCAATCAGGAAAAAAACACGTCTTTCATCGACCCAAAAATGCGAAAATACCGTGTTGAATTTTTTTAGGCTTGGGTGTCAGTACGCACCACCATAGCAAACACCAATCCTAGTTTTGAATATCACATATCCAATTTTCAAAAAGAATATATATAAAAAATGTAGTTGTTTTAAAGTCATTTCATAGTTAAGAATCTGCGGGCACACAGTGAGGAGATTCTTCACGTAACAAATATTCGATTTGGCCAAAATCTGATTTGAAAAGGTAAGTTTTTTTATTTTTATTTTCTTTGATTCAATTTTTTATTAGATTTGGATAATTTCAAATAGTTTTTTGTGGATTTTTTTAAAAAATAGGGTTTTTGATTGAATTTTTATGAAAAAATTGAGTTTAGAATGGATTTTTGATTAAAAAATGAATGTTTTTTGTGGATTTTTTTTCAAAATAGGGTTTTTGATTGAATTTTTATGAAACAATTGAGTTTAGAATGGATTTTGATAAAAAAATGAATGTTTTTTATGGATTTTGATTTAAAAATAGTGTTTCTTATGTATTTGTATTAAAAAATAGAGAATTTTATAGATTTTTGTTTAAAAGTAGGGTTTTTTTATTATTATTAAAAATGCATTTTAATTAGATTAATTATTTTTTAACTTTAATCAGGCATTATGGCTGTTGAGAATGAGAATGCACAAATTCCACCAATTGAGAATGAAAATCCACCAACTAAGAATCAAAATGCAGAAATGCCAAATGCTCCACCACCTCTGCAGCCATCAATTGAAGACTTAATTCATGAAAAATTGGAGCAATTGAGGGGCATCTGTGATGTTTATAATAAAATCCCTCAATTATCCCATATGTCAACCATATTGATAGGAATAATTACAAATGTAGAAACCCTCTCCACCTAACATAATGCCTTTCATTTGTGGCGAGAAACCATGAGGGAATATTATGCATGTGGATTGTCTTATGATAATGTGAAAGATCTCCAAATAAAAAAATCCCAAATAGCCTCTTTATTTATTAACTCCAACACTAGTTTTCTAGTTAATGTTAACAAACCAAAACTTTCTATAAAATGGTGCACGCATAGGGGCATAGTGGATAACTTTTGGGATCATTGGTGTATGGTTTTTGATAAACCACCCAACAATAATATTTATGTACCTTTTTACTTTATTAAAAAATTATATGCTGAGTTTTTGTGAGGGCATCATATCAATTACTTTGACATTAAACCCTTCTAAGGCGTTGGTGGAAGTATGCCCCAGGATAGGCCAGAGGCAGCTAGAGTAGTCAGGCGCCCACATGTTCCTCGTCCTCCCCTTCCTTAGCCACCTCCAGTACAACATCCAAATATTACG
>VDFB02039974.1:0-14621 GCA_007258455.2 Sequoia sempervirens | reverse complement strand
AAGCATCAACACCCATGAAACTTCCATGGCATGTTTTCCATTTCTACTAAAGACCGTAAAAGTGTGGGGCGGCTTCAGAACGACCGTTCTTGCACCAACAAATAGATAAAGGATTTTGGAAAATTGTAGCACATGGGTTCTAGTAAGGACTTCCGTTCATGGAGATTGACCCACATCTGACAGAGAGTCCCTTTCAGATCCATCTTGTCAGAATCAACCATGTGATATTGGCATTTACTCCAATACCCAAATTTATATCCCAGTTGGAAATACTCTTGGCTTTAGAGTGTTACCAGTTGAGTCGTTCCCTTGGGTGAGTACTTTTTCCCCAAGGCAGGCCCTCTAGGATAAACAAAAGTGAGTAAAGAAAAAATTTGTAACTTGATCAATCTTTGATGGCAACAAAGAGAGATAATATATGCGATAATGCCCCCACTCACACTCACACAAGATCTTGTTCAATTTTAAACCCAAATTGAAGTGTGGAGGTGATTGCTTTATCTCACCCTAAAGTCATGAAAAAGGCCTTTTGATTCTCAAGATCGCTATAAAGCATGAGAGAAGCGCATACGTCCTTTTTCAATGCCTCTAGTTTAAGTAAGCCTTCACGAAAAACAAAGTTTGCACTTGTTCATTTTAAATCCACAAAGAAAAATGTGAGTTCTTTTTAAGCACCAAAAGATGAGTGAGAGATACTTTTTTCAATTGTTAATCCAAGAAACAAAAGCTAATAAGTTGCATTCCTAATGTTCATTTTAGCCTTTGCAAAAAATTGGAAAGATTCTTTTAAAACCCAAACGACATTAGTGTTCTAAGAAAGAAAAGATAACAATTTCTTGAAGAAGTGTTTAAAAACACTTTGTTCTTTCAAAATATCATCCTCATGCTTCATTTTCCTTCGTTAGGCTTTGATAGCCTTCTTTTTCCTATTCCATCACAAATAAAAGTTAGGCATGTATTTTGCAAATTGATAAAAACATATACAAGACTTGTCAATTATTAAAGAAAGAAATGGAAATATGGTAATTTGACAAAACAAATGTCAAATTATTTCAATTTGTACCTCCCTTCTTATCTATGACATAATTGATGGTCAACATAAAAATATTTTCTTTTTGATCCAAATGTATGACTTTTATGAAAGGATGTGTCTTAACCAAAAATTTAAAAAATGATTTTAAAAATACAATAAGCCAACACCTTGATATGTTTATAGGTCAAATAGATGATAATAAGCATGGAAAGAAAGGCCAACCGATAAAGGTTCCTTAAAAAATTTCAAGCTGATAGAGATTAGCAAGAATATAAAAGACAACCAAGAATGATCTTTTAAAACTTTCAAGCATTAGACATGTGTAAAGTCGTACTCCCTTGTTTTTAGCAGAATGTCAATAAAAAGCCTTAATATCTTTTATCTCGCTCATGTTCAAAAGTCAAATAGATCAATCAATTCATACAATAAAAACACAAAAGATCACACAAATCGCAACACAATTTATGATAGGAAAAGCTCCAGTATGTACAAAATGTATTTTAAATATCATGCCATAAGTGTAACCAACAGGCAAGCCACGCCACAAATGCTTTTTGGACACTTAACTAGAAATGGTCAAGGAGCGGTGTATGGATGGATGATCACTGACAACTGAGCTTTCACCCACTCTGTATATTCATAACACTTCTTCCACTATTCAACATAGTTTGGTAGATTGGACTATGGGAGCACCAAAATGGAATTATGTGGATGCCTTAATAAATGTTAGGTGCATGGGATGACAGCAAGGACACAGTTCAATCTATATTAATCAAAACTTGTCAGCAGAATTAGCAGGGACACAGTTCAGTTGCAGGGTATGTGCAGGATCATCATGGAAAAAATAGGCCCTTAAGTGGCAAAAAATTTAGAAAAATCAGTGTTAGGAAACTTGATGTAAAAAATTGAATAAGTTATCTATATTATTTAAAAAATATGTAAGAATAGAATCTATATAAAATTGAATGTAGTTTTTAAACTACTAGGTTTATTTAAAATTAAATGAAATCTATTTGGTGAAAATTTGAAATTTCAATGTAGTAGTACTTAAATTTTAGGGAAAAAATAAGAAGTAGGTGTCTGTCTGACCACCCTAACCATAATAAAATGATAATATTTTTTTATAATATTTTATATATAAGTAGAGGACTCATTTCTAGATGTGATGTATATTTTTTGTAATTTTTTTCCATGTAAATATATAATTATGAATTTTCTATTACAACTTTTAAAAAATATAAAAGCCAGCAATTCAAAACATGGGCCATATTAATCATTACAGCCATGGTGAATATCCCAATGTGGAAAATCATTCTCATCGTCATTGTAATTCTCAGTGCTAAGGATCTCCTCTAAAAGAAAACCGCTTTCATTTCATCATTTTGGATTAAAAAAGGTGGAGTGACCCACATACCCTGCAAATACCCATAAAATTGCCACTTTTTGGCCCATCATGATCTTGCACATACCCTGCGCAGAAGATAGAGTGTGGCAGTTTAATCAAAGTTCTACTCACATAAATATATAGGGGCGTACAAAGTTTGAAGTGAACTTAAATAAAAGTCAAATACTACTGGCCCTATTCATCATGACATTATTTGAATAGCAAGCAAGGATCTGCTTGATGGCGCCCACTTATTTGGAACACAAAGACTTGAGTTGGGACAGGTGCTTAGAAACAACAAGTAGTAACTTTCCACAGATGAACTTTCCACATGGATAACAGTCTTTCCAAGCGCACCTATGTGGATTGTAGTCTTGTTTCACCAACTATGGAGAAGAGATATCTCTGAATCTAATCAATGCATTGTCCTCCAAACTTTAACCAATGTCTACTTTTAGATATCTTACCTGATATTTAGGCTTGGGTGCATTAACTTCTGACAACTTGCTGGCATTTTTGAAATATCTAGAATGTATATATGCCTCCAAGCAATGAGCTTTTACTCTTTGTGCAAAATGAGGCCTCAATTTAATCGTTGTAGCATTGGCACACATCTCCCATAATGGCGTTGGAAAATGAGAATTTAAAAATACATTGGAGTTGTCATCTGAGAACTCACTCGCTATGAAATTTTGAGACCAGATCTTGATTAATCTAGCACCAATATGCAGAAAACTTAAGCGCTATAAAGAAAACAAAAAGAGAATTTCAGTAAGCAACCTTCAACAACTTCCCGAATTGGTAAATACAAACCTGTGAAATATGATGCTTAAAGGGCCCTCAACATTCTCAAAACCTTTTATGAAATTATGATCAAGCAGAGGAACAAGAAAATGTTTGATGCTTAATCTACAATTTTATTAAAAACTTCAACGATGTCATGGTCAAGCCTTTTCAAACTAGTAAAATTCTAGCAAATACCTGTAAATAGTGAATCTCATAGGAATGCAGGACAAACTTGGCATTTTATAAAGATTAAATGTGAAAGAGCTTCTAATATTCACACATTTGAAGAGAGAAAAAATAAAATAAAAATCCAATCACATGAATATTTTTTGTTTTTGTTTTGCTGAATAAAATCTAAGCAAACGTAAGAAACAGATGAAAGATAAAATACCACTATTAAACAAGTAAAATCCATCAAGTCTTTCCACCATAAATCCTTAAAATTGACACCAGTTACTGGTCAGACTCACAAAAAGTTGTGAATTTAATACTATCCACCCCATGAGATCACAACAATGATTAAAAGACCCGTCAATTTTTCAAACTCATCTGTTGCATACTATTCAAAGACAAAACAAAAATTCATAAGCTTTGAGGATCCCTCCTTCTAGCACCATATGTGATCACCTAAAATCTGCAAACACTAAAACCTCAAGCATGGGTTAGTAGCCTACAAATTCATCAAAATGCTCCTATGAAATAACATGTAAATACTTCAAAATGCAACAAATAAAAAAAAGGATTAAAAGACATCTAAGAGCATAACATGTACCTATTCCATAGTGGATTGGTGTCAAATGTGCCAATGACCCTTTTCCAATCCTTGCTAAAACTTGAAATGATGAAATGCAATGGTCAACAGAAAAACTAGTTCTCAATTCAAGAGAGTAACTTTGCATAAGAGTTGTAGATGATCAAGATGAAGAATAAGCCTTTCATTTATAGAGTTTTGATGAGAGAATGGCCAAATGGATGAATGTGGGACAAAGATTTAGCCAATGAGATGAGGCCACTTGTCAACTTGTCATAGGTTGAGGAATGTGCAAGTTTTGGACAATGTGCCCAAGAGAGGGAGATTCAAATAATTTGTGAAATAAATGTTGAGTGGGGGACATGAAATAGAGAAGTTATTGCAATGATGGAAAGGACAAGTCAAATTGTCTTCATTTTCAAACTTGAGAGAATATTCCATTTTTATGCCAAGTTGAAAGAAAATGATGAATTTATAAATGGATTAAAATTATTTATTGGTGCAAGTGGGAAAAGCTAGAGGATGTGATGGATGGTTAGGTTAGCTTAATCAGGATTATATTAGCTTAACGATGATTAGGATGTTTTGACCCTTTTGACTTGAATATTTGGATTTATTTAAATCAAAGAGGGATGGAATATGCATTTGGAGATTTAATTAAATAAAGTTTGGTCTATTTAATTAAAAGGTTGATGTGAGACTTTGATTTATTTTATTTAAATGAACAACCTTAGGAATGAATTTAATGAGTTCAATTTACCTGATGAATGGATGAAGGTGAGATTATTTAATGATTGAATGAATATGAATTAATTAAGTGCATGATGCTAATTTTGCATGTCTACAATATAAATGAGCAATATCACCATTATATTTTTTATATAACCAAACACTTCATTCAATACAATTTACATGTAATTAAATAGTAGAACATTCTTATTCCATTCAATACATGTAGGTAAGTTTAGTAGAACATTATTCATCTTTAAAATTTTCATGTGCAGGTTCCATATTTAATTCTTCCATAGTGGTGTCTTCCCTTTTCTTAACCTCATTCTCAATAATCATTAGTCTCTTACCATTATTAGCACATTTATGATCCCTAGACCATTTTCTATCACAACACCAACATAAACCCTTTTCTCTTTTCTATATCTCTTGTTGAGGAGAGATCTTAGTTATTTATCTTGGTTTAGATAAGTTTGCTTCATTTTTTTATAGGATTAGTGATATTTCCATTTTTCCATTCTACACTTTGGTCTTCTGTGGATATTTTAGTGGTGATGTTTTGTTTCTCGATATGCATTATGTATTGCATTTATTTTCTAACATTACAAGGCTCCAATAGATGAACAAGAAGATTAATTTTTCATTAATTCCATTCATATACATTTGTATCCTTTGATAAAGTGTCACATCTTGGGCTAGCATTACTAATTTCTTATGCTCAACATTATATTCCACTACAAAGTGAATTTGTTTTAAATTTGTTAATTGTGTAAAATAACTTCCCTTCCATGGTTGCTCATATTGGGCTACTAATTCATTAGTAAATTCTCTCCAACTAAGTAATTTCCCTTATTTTTTACTTAGCATCCATTTGAACCATTGATAAGGCTTATATTCTAAATGTAGTGAACTTATATCAACCCTTACACTCTCATATATATTATGGAGTTTAAAATATTGTTCCATGAGACTTACCTATGAAGTTACATTTGTACCATCAAAATTATAGATATCTATTTTGGGTAGGTTTAATTTTGGACCTAGAAAAATTTTCATATCCCTTGATTTTGTCTATTAGGGTTGTACCCACCTTGGTGGTTTTGTAGGCCCCATAATTATGATAATATTTCTTTTATAAACCTATCTAAACCTTTATTTAAAGATGTTGCAAATGGGTCAAATATTTTATCCTTAATGAAGTGTGCCACCCTTTCACAATTTGTTAAAATTATTCCCTAAATTTAGGTGGTTGACAATAAAGAGGGTCATTGGATTATATATTCATATTAAATCCCTTTGGTCCTAAAGATGGCATGGCTTGAAGATTTTTTTAATTTGAACTCTAGATTATTATTTTTATTATGCAATTGGAATAATATCTAGTGTGAGTTGTAACCATAAAATTTTAGAACATTGAGCTATGAAACAATTTGGTCTTCATGTATTGACAAAAATTTGACCACTAAATTAAGGAATATGTTTAGTCTCTAACAATAAATTTAAAATAACTAACCTGAATTAACTTTTCATAATATTTCCTGTAAGTAATGTGCCAGGCGCAAATTGAAATTGAAATTGCGTGCCAGTAACCTCAAAATAATCAAAGTATGGGCAATAATTATCGCCAGCTAATCAACCAATCATGAAGCCAATAATACATATAGATTCCAGTATTTGATGCTTGAGGGTTTTGGGGAAAAGATATCCTCTCCTTATTTTTAAAATATGTAGGGGACATATTGTGCGTGTGTTTTAGCACAATAACATTGCAAAGCAGAATATTGCCTGTTTCTCGAAGAAACCCAACACATGGATGTCTTAGCTCGTTAAAGGTCTTTGTAGTTGGGTCTCAATTGTGTTGATGTCCCTCGGTGGTGGTCAATGTAACAGTAATGGCTGCAAGGGGCACAGCGGGTGTGAGCTTTTGGACTGATGTAGGAGGCAAACTTATAAACTTAAAACCTATTGACGGGGTTTTAAAGAAATGTAAAAACGAGGAATCAGGGCTTTGGAACAGAAAAGAATGACACTTCATCCAAATTAACCAAACCTATTGCCTCTCAAGGAATTCCTAACTAAAACTGCATAACAGAATTAACTTGTGACTAACACACAGCTTCATCCATTCACAATGTTGATTTCAACAGCAGATTGCAAGTTACCATTCAAACAAAATAGAAAATTGAACCTCATTCCTTGAAAGCTTTCAAATCAAATGATCAACTCAAGACTAACACCATTCTGAAACACAACATGAAGTAGATTAAGATCTGGTTGCTTCTACTATCAGTGAGACAGATAAACAACAATTACAAAGCTGGCACAATCACCAGTGTACAAAAAATTTGTGGCTCCAAATTGTTTCCATTTACACTAAGAAGACTGAAAGATACATTAGAGTTTATTCTGAATCTAACTCCTACTCCAAGAAGACAAAATAAGCTCCTATTACAAAGAATCAGGATCAACTTCTATCCCCTCTATTCCTATTCTACTAACTACTAACCAGAAGTTCTTTGTCTACCACTTTCTAACTCCAAAGTTCTTAATTCTACCCTAGAAGTTCTAACCTTTACAAAGAGGCAAGAGTGCCTTATATACAGAATGTACAAGAAAAGAATGTGTTGTCCCTCGTACTAGGGTTTACAAAATATCTGCACTTGGGAGAGTCGGTTGCAAGAGGGTCAGCGTCCAGATCTTTTGCAAAAAGTCAGTTCTGCATTCAATGTGAATCCTCGTTGTCCGAGTCGGTGATGGCTTGTCCTCAGGAGAAACCTTTAGATCTTTTTGTAGCTACAACATTAACTTTCCTTTCTACATGTCCATACTTGAACTCCTTCTAAAATCTTCCTTGAATGCTCAGAATATCATCATTAATGTTGATCTGCCTCTGCCAGTGGACCTTACAGCTATCCCTGTGAGTCACAGATCCTTCAGCCGGTGATTCTTTACGCCCCACGATCCGCTCTGCAAGTTCATCCCGGTGTAACTTCTGAGCGGTGGGTGCGAGGAAAGTTCCGATGAAACCCGCGAGAGGTCCTCTGGAGCCTCGAAAAGACGCTGGCAAGAGGTCATGGCAAAATAAGTACTCTGGTGATGCCAGCTACTTTCGGTGGCCCCCCTCTTTCGGTCGGCAGGACATCCGCCTTCGGCAAAACGTCATGGCGGGTGCCAAGAGCTACAACGATATGTTCCTTCATTGGCAGATTCACCACTATTGGTAAGACACAAGACGGTCGCTAAGACCACATGGCAAAACCCTTGTTTCCTTTGGAGTCTCCTCGACATCCTTTGTTGACCCTCTTGCACCAATTCATGTTTTTTGTTTCGGCATGACTTTCTTCCTTTGCCAAGACCTTGTGGCGAAGGCATGATCCTTGGCCGATGCCGCTTCGTTCTATGTTAGGGAGATTTATTTTCTTCACTAGGACCCTATACCGACATCACAACCTTCTGTCGATCCTTGTCATCGGCGTGACTTTAGATCATCGGCGAGACCTCCCGCCGCATTCATTTCCTTTCGCTGAATTCTGGTGTCACCAAGACCCTATCGTAGTCACACCGAAATGAAATATTTCATTATATGCAGTTCGCTGTAACCTCCCCTTATCGGGAAGATGTCCTATAGACACTCCATGCCTTGTTGAAAGTTTTACTAGCTCATCCCTTTGTCGTTGTAACATATTGATTCTCTCACCGAAGACACCCAATAGACCCCCTTTCACACTATGTCAGTGAGACTTTCTTTCCTTCGCCAAGACCTTGTGGCAAAAGCATGATCCTTATGGCAATATAAGAACTCATCTGAAGGCGGTCGACAAAACCTTTCGTCGAGATCCTTAAGAAATATCCTCATGCACACGACTTGATCCTGCAAAACAAGGTCTTCGTTAGAACAATACATTAATATCATGCTTTTTACCAAAAAGAAACTTAACTCCGGTGGAGGCAGAGCCAACACGGGACCGGGAAGCAAAATTAAACAAGTCCCGGTGGAACCGGGACTGAAACAAAACATGACCCAGAAATGACATCCCCCAGTCTTCAAAACTGGCAGGGGCGGGCCCAAACGAAAATTGGAACCAGGAACAGAGTCGGGGCAGGAACGAGCCAGGGAAACAATCAACATTCCCGAGTTCACGCCCTGAACTAACCCCGCTTTCGCGGAGGAACTCAAATGCAAAGGACGGCAACCACAACACTGGCAGAGCCGGAGTGAAACGAAGGACGAAAACGGGGTCGGAACCAAATCCGAACCAGAAACTTTGAGGAAGTCTCAAAGTTTTAGGTTCAGATTCCATTCTGAACCCACCTCCGATGTCACCCGAAAAGAGGAAAAGAATGGAACAGAAAGAAAGAGAAAGGGGAAGGAAAACCCCACGACCAAAACAGAGGAAACCAGAAGGAAAGAGAACCAAAAACACGGAACCGGGATCGGCACTAAATCTGAACCAGGAACTTTGAGGAAGTTCCCGGGTTGGGATCTAGTTCCGGTTCTAGGTCTGCCAAAATGAAAAAGAAAATGCCCAAGGCCAAAAAGAAAGTTAAGGCAAAGGACACTTACCGACAAAGACCAATGAAGAGGGAAGAAAAGGCGGGGTCAGACCAGGGATGGGACCCGAACGAGGGACTTTGAGAAAGTTCAACATTCTGAGTCGGTCCCAGACCCAACTCTGACAAAGAACAAAAGAGGAAGGAAAAGAACAATCAAAACCAGAACCGGGGACAAAACAAGACCAAAACATAGAAGGAAATTCCAAGTCTAGTATTGGTCCCGGTTCCGCCTCTGACAGAACTTTGAAAGGAAAATGCCTAAGGTAGAAAACCAAAGGTAAAAGAGAAAAAGACAAAAAAAGAAAGGGGACCCATTTTGATCCAGGTCAAAGTGGGGTGGTTATGCAAGTCATAGCAAATGGCGACTCGGCTGGGGAAATGGTTCAACCATTTTCAAGAATCTGAAGGATTCAGCTACCCATAACTCCTGGTTCATGAACATCACAACTCCAGTTGGGTCAGTTATAGCAAGGTTGAGCTAGGATCTCAAATGTAAGTCAATCAATGGCTACCTCCTAAATCTATGTGTGTGCTTGATTGTGCACCACTCTTTTATAAAGTTTTCCTCATCTTTCAGACAATAATGTGTAGGATTTGAGCTACATGAGTTGATTTCCTTTTGTGCAATGATATCTCGGGAATTGCTCTACTGCCAGTCAGGCATCCATAGCCTCGACGGAGGTACCTCTAGTTTTCCCACAGCATTTCTCTACTGCCAGACAGGCATCCATAGCCCCAGTAGAGATACTGGAATCACCCATTCATATTGACTCTTCTTCTTTTGATAACTCTTTTTTTTTTTAGGTTTCAGACATTTCATTTAGTTCTCCTTTCCTTTCAATATGTCAAATGTTTAACATCTGATCTGGGTTGAAAACTACCATGGACCTCATGACAACACTTGGAAAATCTGATTTTTCACTCAAAACTTGCAACATTGCCATCCTAGGACAAATATACCTTTACAAGAGGAGATGATCTTATTGATTTGTGACAAATTCAGAGGGAGCTAATGAAGGTTACTCACTTTGCACCTTGTTTCAAAACTTTCCACAACTTTTATTGATAACGAGCATGAAACAACGAATTGAGGACAAAATCATCCAATCAGGAAACCTAAAAATATCTAAACCACTTCTCTCCTAATGACCCAAGCATACTTCAGATAACAACCCATCACTTCAAAACTGGAAATAAACAGATAAACCCCAAAGAACAAAACAAACAGAAAGCAATGAGAACAAAAGAAACAAAAGATAAAAAGAAAGGACAAACAAATAAACAACAAAGCTATTTACAAGCAAACATGATATTTACAAACAGAGAAACAAACTGTCAACAAACAGAACATAAAGAAAACTAACTAAACCAAAAACTAATACTAACTAATCCTAATCCTAAACTAACTCCAAAGCCAAACTTTGCAAACACAAGACTGTAAAAATTTGTACATTGACTTGACTAATTTTTCATTATGTGCAACAATCTTAACTTACTAGGCACAGTTCTAAACCTAGCAAATTTATCTTTATACTCATAAATATAAAGTTTATAAGCAATAAGTTCATTCTGAGAGCATAAAGCTTGAGAGATTATCAACTGTGGGTTCTCAATTTTTCCATGATTTACCCACAAACATGTTTTACTATCCCCAATGCCATAATCAAACTGAAAATTACTAAAACATAGAGGATAATGAAAGGACACCACCTGATTATGAATATTTTGAGTTACCAATGTAGGCTCATGATGTATGATCTCCTCTTCATGAGGTCTCAGCTCATGGAACACCGCTGAATCAGGTTTCATCTTTCAATCAGGATATTCACTCACCAGCATCTCTGTATTCATCTGGGGCACAGAGTCAAAAAATTTCTAAATTTCTTGAGATGAATCCTTACTTTGAACATTCTCTTGCAACATGTCATCCCCTAGGGTTTGAGAATCTTCCTCCAGCTTATCATCATTGATGTCAGGGAAATTGGCACATGGTGAACAAGGATCTTCTTCAAACTCATTTGAATGGACGGAGTCAAAGTCAGGAAAACACTCTCTCAATTCATATTTCTGCACCTCATCAGCAAGGACATGCCACTTAGCATCAACTTCACCAGTGTTAGGAACAAATTGATTTGTGGATACTAAGCAAGGACCTTCTTCTAACAACACATTTGAGCAATCAGAATCAAAATCAAGAAAATCAGCCTCGATCTCATTCTCTTCATTATGTTGAAGAGATTCAATTTCTAATATAGCCTCTTGGTTGCTTTCTTGGCATTCCTCTACTTCTCCCAAATGTACCTTATCATGAACTTCTTCAAGGAACAATTGACTAATCTACACATCTTCTTGAATTTCTTCCCTTAAAATTTCATGCTGACATTTAAGTCCTTGACTTTGAACACAAGATTCATTGGCAATCTCATCTTGAAGCATGTCACCTATTTCAATCTGCCGACTACTCAAATTAGCAGAGTCATCTTCTTATGTTAACCCACCAAAGGGTGTTTCCTCCTCATTCTCATTGGGGGGATATGTACTCCAAGGATCCTCCATAAGTATTCCTTCACTAGTGATCATTTGCTTGAAATACAAATCCATCCTTCCTAAGAAGACATGGTAGTCCATCTACGAATGCTGATCAGTTCGATGTATTCTACATCCACCTGGCCGAACAAGTTATGATAGTTTCAGACCTCCCAGCTCTTCTAATTTCTCCTTTATTTGATTTTGCATATGAGGGATATCAAGCCAACATGAGCCATGTTCCTTTGTCCATCCCTCATCACTCTAATTCTCATCTTGGTCAGAAGAGTTTACCTCATCTCCTTCACAGCCATCGTTAGTACTAGCATTCTTAACAAAGCTAGATTCGATCTTGAGATTTCCATTATGCTCTGACTTTACATCCATTTCATGCTTTTCACCAAACAAGTCATCAAAGTTATATTCTGGCGAATCAAATGTTTCATCTAGAGCTTCATTGTGATGTAATGGAGTATGCTTTGGAAGATGACTAAAAAGAGATGATATGGTTATAACTTCATTGACAAGTGTAGTACTTGACTTTGTGATTGGATTTTGTAGGGATGAGTTCTCCCGGTAGTCTTGTGTGCGAGGACCAAACTGACCTAAGAATAAGCTTTCTAACTCTGCCCATGAATAAATAGATTGTGGTGGTAGATAAACATACCATTGTCTTGTTGAACCTTGAAATGTTATGATGAACAATTGACAAACAACATCCTCATACGAAACCTGGAGAAAAGTGAGAATACGCCTGCAAGTTTTGACATGTTCAAAAGCATTTTTCCCACTGTCACGGAAAAATAGAGGAAGACTATCATACAGGTGACCAGGGATTTCATGGACAAATCCTGGTATATACAAAGGGCTGCCCATCGGAGCTGGGTCTTCCAAAATCTAACCCACTCCAACTCACAATGATCCAAAATTACTCATAGGGCCCTCCTTCAAGCGCCAGTTCCTGTTCACGTGTGTTTTGGCACAACAACATTGCAAACAGAATATTGCTACTTTGTTTCTCCTGAAAGAGAAAGGCAACACATGGATGTCTTAGCTCCCAAGGTCTTTGTAGTTGGGTCTCAACTATGCTGATGTCCCTCAGTGGTCAATGTAATAGTAATGTTCAAGGGGCCTACTGGTGTGAGCTTTTGGACTATTGTGAGAGAAAACATAAACTTAAAACCTATTCTAACTGAGGTTTTAAAGAAATGTAAAAAAGAGGAATCATGGCTTTGGAATAGAAAAGAATGACACTTCATCCAAATTAACCAAACCTGTTGCCTCTCAAGGAATTCCTAACTAAAACTGCAGAACATAATTAACTTGTGACTAACACACAGTTTCATCCATTCACAATGCTGATTTCAATAGCAGATTGCAAGTTACCATTCAAACAAAACAGAAAATCAAACCTCATTCCTTGAAAGATTTCAAATCAAATGATCAACTCAAGACTAACACCATTCTGAAACACAGCATGAAGTAGATTAAGATCTGGTTGCTTCTACTATCAGTGAGATAGATAAACAACAATTACAAAGCTGGCACAATCACTAGTGTACAAAAAATATGTGGCTCCAAATTGTTTCCATTTACACTAAGAAGACTAAAAGATACATTAGAGTCTATTCTGAATCTAACTCCTACTCCAAGAAGACAAAATAAGCTCCTATTACAAAGAATCAGGATCAGCTTCTATCCCCTCTATTCCTATTCTACTAACTACTAACCAAAAGTTCTTTGTCTATCACTTTCTAACTCCAAAGTTCTTAATTCTACCCTAGAAGTTCTAACCTTTACAAAGAGGCAAGAGTGCCTTATATACAGAATGTACAAGAAAAGAATGCATTGTCCCCTGTACTAGGGTTTACAAAATATCTGCACCTGGGAGAGTCGGTTGCAAGAGGGTCAGTGTCCAGATCTTTTACAGAAAGTCAGTTCTGCATTCAATGTGAATCCTTACTGTCTGAGTCAGTGATGGCTTGTCCTTAGGAGAAACCTTCAGATCTTTTTGTAGCTATAGTATTAACTTTACTATTTTCATGTCCATACTCAAACTCCTAAAATCTGCCTTGAATATCATCATTAATGTTGATCAACCTCTGCCAGTGGACCTTACAGCTATTCCTATGAGTCACAGATCCTTCCTTCGGCGTTCTTTCTGCCCCTGATCTGCTCTCTACAAGTTTTTCAGTGTAGCACAGGCCAGTTGGTGAGAGGTTCTAGCGAGCCACATAGGTCATACCGACCTCGAAAATACCTTCAGCAAGATGTCATGGCGAAATCGTGTCCTCTCAGCGAGCTCTCATTTCCTTCAGTGGCCCCCCTCTTTCGGTCGGCAGGACATCCGCCTTCAGCAAGACATCATGGCGGGCGCCAAGACCTATAACGATATGTTCCTTCATTGGGTGATCTGCCGCTATCGGCAAGACACGAGACGGTCGCTGAGACCACTTGGTGAAACCCTTATTTTCTTTGGAGTCTCCTTGACATCCTTTGTTGACCCTCTCGCACTAGTTCCTATTTTTTGTTTCGGCGTGACTTTCTGATTTGATGCTGCACGATGACATGAGAAATTCCAAAGGTCACCAAGACCCCCGCCAGAAGTCACACCGTGTGTGTAAAATCTTCATTATATGCAGGTTTCATTGTAACCTCCCTATCAGGAAGACATTAATCCTATAGACACCCCATGTCTTGGCGAAAGATTTACTAGCTCATCCCTTTGTCACTATAACACACTGATTCTCTCACCAAAGACACCCTATAGATTCTTGGCACTGTGTTGGTGAGACATTAGGCTCTCAGCAAGACTTCATGGCAGAGAGAGGACCTTATGGTGATATAAGAACCCATCT
>VDFB02039973.1:0-42443 GCA_007258455.2 Sequoia sempervirens | reverse complement strand
TCAACAAAAAAGGAGTTCAGTATTTTTTGGGCAAGGTTAACTTCATCAGCCGGTTCATACCAAACTTCGTAGGGATTGTTCGGACTATTACATTGATGTTGAAAAAAGACCAAGTTTTCAAATGGACAGCGGAAGCCAGAAAATCTTTTGAATAGATTAAAGAAGCAATCTCTTCGGCTCCCGTGTTGGTTAATCTGGATTTGTCGAAAGAATTCTTCATGTATGTCTTTAGTGGTAGCACAAGTATCGCTACTATTCTGATGCAGAGAGATGACGGAGATAAAAGAGAATTGCCCATTGCCTTCTACTCGTGCACTCTATAGGATTATGAGGTGAAGTATAACTTTGTGGAGAAGCAAGATTTTTCTATTGTATAGGGGCTGAAGAAGTTCTGGCACCTAATATCATGCAACAAGGTGATTGTTAGTGTGCCACACCCTAGCGTGTGTGAATATATTATGGAAGGTGAAATGATTGAAAAGTAGGCTAATTGGATAACTAAGATCCTAGAGTATGACGTCGAGATCAAGCCGATCAAGACTGTAAAAGGAAAGGGGTTGTGTGAATATTTGGCTGAAACTAATGAAGCAACAACTGAGGATGAAGTTCTGAAACCCATGTTGCTAAATGAGGAGAGTTCCAGAGATGATTGGCTAAATGAAAGAATTAATTTCATGCAAACAGGAAGGTACCCAACCAACCTCCCCTATTTTAAAAGGTTTTTTTATAGGCTGTAGAACAATGGCTATGTGCTCTTGGAGGGTCTTCTTTTCAAAATAAAATTCAATGGAATCTTGTTAAGATGTGTGACACAAGAGCAAGCAAAAAGGATATTGGAGCACTATCACAGTGATGCAGCCAGAGGACATTTTTTAGCAAAGACTACTACAATCAAGATTATGTGTGCTAGTTATTTCTGGTTGACACTATTTAAAGACTTGTATTCATTGGTAAGGTCTTGCAACGAGTGTTAATTTTTTGTTGGGAAGAGGAAGAATGTTGCCATGCCGCTGAAACCAGTTGTAGTGGAAGAGCCATTCACTCAATGGGGTCTTGACTTCATTGGTATGTTCAACCTGGTTTCATCAGCCAGACATAGGTGGATCCTAACAGCAACTAAATATTTCACCAAGTGGACTAGAGTTGTACCTTTAAAAAATGTGATCGAGGCAAAAATTGTGAACTTCCTGGAAGAACTGGTAGCCAGGTTTGGCCCACCAAATATAATTATCTTGGATAATGACAAATCTTTTCTTGGCTCCAAAGTGAACCAATTTTCATTAAAATATGGAGTTTTCCTAAAGACGTCTTCCAACTACTATCCGCAAGGAAATTGCCTAGCCGAATCTACAAACAAGAATCTTCTTCAGCTAATCAAGAGAATAGGTTCAGAGCATCAAAGGGAGTGGCATAATCACCTCCGAACAATGCTAAGGGCAGATTGTTCAAGCCCAAGAAAATATTGAAGACATCCCCTTATGAGATGATATACAGGATGGAAGCGTTGTTGCCCATCTCTATGGAAATCCCTGCAATATAGTTGCTCAAGTCTCTTGAAATTGAGAAAAAGGGAGTGATGGAGGTGTGGTTGGTAGAATTACTTGAGGTGCAAGAGAAACGATAGCGTGCCCTCGAGGAAATGACTAACCACCAACAGGTGGTAAAGAATGTTGGATCTCAGTTGTGTTTATAGTTTGTCCTTGATGTCAAAATCCCTTTCGGTTGGTTCTCTTTGATTATCAATCTTTGTTTGGATCCTTATGATTTATTATGACACTTCTTTGGTGTCTCTTGGCTATTACAGAAAGATATCATAGTTGGTTTCCTTTTCAGGATGGTTCTTTTTGCATATCACTGGTATTGGTTGTTTCTCTTTCAGGCTTACACATATCGGCATGAGTATGGTAGGATCTCCCTGATCCACTTTGAAATGTCTGTGTTGCCTATCGGAAAGACATTTCTGATGTCATGTCAATTGAATTTAACATTCAGACTTCTTTTGACGTGACGTTCCATTTGTCTTCCAGACAGTGGAAAGGTCTATCGGCATGAGTTGTGTTCACGGCTGGGAGGTATTACCGAATGAGTTAGGTCTCACCGACTAACTCATAAGGTGGTTCATTGGAATAAGAAATCCCTATCGGCATGTGGTTTCATCGAGTGTTTTATGTCTTGGCAACCGGCATAAGAAAGATTATTTCGGCAAGACTTGTCTTTTGTTTCGGTGACTGAAAGTGATCTCTATCGACATAAGGTATACCTGTCGGAATGATTTCTTAGCGAAGACATATTGTCTCACCGAACGAAGGAAGATGAACTTATTGGCAGGAGTTTTGTTATCAAGGTAGTGTCTCATCAAACTTGAAATGTCTCCCCGACTAGTGCATGTGGAAGTCTATCGGTGAGAGTTGTGGCATCGTTATATGGTCATAGCAAACTCTTTTGGTCTCACCGATGGGTGCATTAAAAGATTCGCTTTGGCCAGACTTGGAGTATTCAGTTTAGTATCTCAGCAAATTCAAGTGTGTCTCACTGACCGTATGCATATGGAGACTTATAAATAAAACTAATGGCTATCGATATAATGTCTTGGTGAGGTTTTCTTGTCTTGCTGACTGACAACGTAAAGGTATGCATATTGGTAAGATTTTGTGCATCGAAGAAAGGTCTTGGCGAATTTAATTTGTTACACCGACCGAAAACATAAAGGTAGTCTCTTCGGTAAGAGCTAGGGTTTTCGGTGAGAGGTCTCGGTGAGTGACCTTCGGTCTCACCGATGGAACATAAAGGGACTTCGTCGGCATAAGATCTGGATTGTCTCAGTGACACTGGATGAAAGGGTGACTTTCGGTATGACTCAAGCATTCTATGAGAGGTCTTCCTGATGATGGTAAGCTATAGCGACTCTCATAAGGTAGAAGGATGCATCGGCGAGAGAATCATAATGTCACAGCGACACACAAGTGGATGAAGACTTTCGGAAAGACATGGTATGCTCTACAAGAGGTCTCCCCGACTTTGATATGTCTCGCCGATGGAATTCAAAAGGACTTTATCGATGTGAGATTTGTTCTCTCTTGGCAATCTGAGGTGAATTCGGGGTGTTTCGGTATGACATGAAATGATCTACAAGATGTCTCCCCGATGGTTTGAAGTTATAGCGACACATAAGAGGGCTTTCGGTGAAACATCATGTGGTGTGCTAGAGGTCTTCCCGACATCGCTGGGTCACAGCAAAAGAAAATGAGGAAAAGGCTATAGTGACAGTGAATGAAACAAAAGGGCGTCTCGGTGAGAAAGATTTTGATGTCTTAGTGATTGGAAAGAACAAAACATATGAGCTCTTGGCATAACATAATGTAGTGATTATGTCTTCTCCCTAACTCTGATGGGTTATGGCGAAAGCAATAACTAAAAGGAACGATCAACGTTTTAATTGCCTTCGGCAGAACTATCTGGGTGTCTCAGCGAATGGTTAACGAAAACTCAAAACACTGTGGTCGGCATCATGGATTGGCATCAAATCTCAGAACGGTTACATAACAGAATATTCATTGAGTTTCTTTTCTGAGCTGTTGCATTTTTTGAAATAATGGATGATTTACAACTCTCTGGATAAGCATTACTCTTGATTTTTATCATCATCGACAGACTGTCATTATTCAGCTTCATATTCAAAAATCAGCAAGAGAATTTCAGAATCCAGTGAAAAACGCTTTTTGAAGATTTCTTCGTAACTGACATACTTGAAATGTATATATAAACCAGTGTTGAAAATAGTGATAGTGCTGCTGGCCTGTAATTCTGAGAGATAGTTATTTCGGCCATATCAAGAGATGTATTGGAAAAATTTGTAATACAAGAGTTGGATTCCTAGAGTATTAGAAGTAGAGTGTTATGAACTTAACTGAAAACACAGAGATCCTCTGATAGTATTATTGTAATTCTGAAAATTTGAGTAAGGGGTTGGTGCTCCTTGAGTTGGTGCTCAGAAATTAGTCTATAAGGCATTGTTAAAAGTGGTTTTTGAAGATTAAGCCAGTAAGGCAGTTTAGGAGTGGTTTTTCTACCCCGAGAGGGTTTTCCACTTAGCAAATCTTTTGTCTCTTTGTTCTTTTGTGTGCTCATTTCTTTTCTGTGTTGTTGTTGTTTCAATTCACTATTGGGTTTTTTACTGTTCTCAATTTTGTTTATGAATGATTACATTCAACTCATGAATGCATTAATCAGAGTAATATTGAGATCAAATTTGAGCCATGTTTTGGCAAATGCAAGATATCTCACTTAAATCATATTTTCATAAGTTATATAATAGACTAAGTTAATGTTGTCATATCTTTGTGCTTTCAAAAGTGATTACTCTACTCTATTGTTGAAAGAAAAGGAAATCAGAATGAAAAATCTTGGTCGAAGTTGAAAAAGTGTTGATACCGATTCACCCCCCCTCTCAGTGTCTATCCATAACTCCAACAAAGAAATGGTTCAATAAGAAAATGTCTTACCAGGGTCTGCAATGTGGAGACTTAGTGCTCAAGTTTAATGAACACGGAGCAAAGCCCGGTCAGCATGGCAAGTTTGATAGTCTCTAGGAAGGACCATTCAAAATCACCTAGTGCAAGCAACACAACTCCTTCGAGTTGGAAACAATGGAGGGTGAGTCCTTGGGTATTCCAATTAATGGGATACATCTTACTCATCTATTGCAGTACGTTTCTAAATATGTATATATTTTTCCTGCTTTGTTAGTTTTGGGGCATTCTCAGTGTTTTCTTAAAATCAACAACCATATTGATACATAGAAATGAAATAAAATGAAGAAAGGAGCCAGATTATGGGAAATATATGTGTTGTATTAATTGTCAAAAAATTTACATCTATATACATATGGATGTGACGGGGCCCATGGCCATGTTCCAAAATACATATATTATCACTAACAGGTGTTACAAAAAAAATTCAAAAGGGAAAAAAGGAAAAGGGGTCTTCTGGGTTTACCAATATTTTAATGTCCATTCCAAACAATATACTACATCCCTACCCGGCAATAGATATAACCCAAAATTGCAATGATTATAAAATAAAGATGTAGTATTGCAATGAGTAGAAAATAAATATCTAGGATTGTTTCCTCCCACCCATCCCTACGAGACACGAGACGTTGAATCTGCCGAGAAGTGTGCATTATGAATGAAATGGAGATTCTTCCTTTCAGTGCCCCGCTGATGATGAAGGAGATTGATCAACTCATTAATTATAGGTGGAGCAACTATAGTTTCCCAGCCACCCGTCCCTACTATTCTAAGGGCATGAGGCCCTTTCTTTCATCCATTCCAGATGCGCGGGTGAGGCTTAGGCATGTTGAATAGAGTATGGTAGGGTGACCCGTTTGTTACAACTGGAACAATAGTGATGGAGGATAGGACACAAGTAGGTTCGGCTCTGGGCTTTCTCAGTTATTCCATCTTCTTGGTACCCACCACTTATCAATGTAGAGATTCCAGACCGCCGGATTGAAGAGCACTACCTCTTTTTGTATAGGAGCCTCGGCTATAGCAGCATTGGTCGAAGGAACATTCACTTATTCATTAGTGGCCTTATCCCATCCCAGTCATTCCGCCCATCTATCTCCTCCCACCCCAAATGAATTCCATCCAATGCAAGCCCATCCCACCTGCCCTCACCCCCCTCTCTACTGATGCCCACCGTCGCGATCGATGAGTACTTCCTGCTATTGTCCGGATGAATAAAATGAATACTCTTCTGCGGTTGCCCTACTATTCTAATGGGCCTTGAAGCAAGCGATTAAAGAAACAAAAGGGTTGCGAGCTCGGCCCGTAGGGAAGAATGCTAGAGAGAGGAATGCGAATCAAGAATGTTGCGCTCCCTCGACTACTATAGATGGAGGAATGCTCGGAATACGCGAATGTTGTTACAAGACTCCTTGCCCTATCTAGAGTAGGGGTTTCGACAATAGGCACCTGCCAATGATTGATAGGGGTTTGTATGTAGGGCACCCGGAGCTTTTCTCTCAAGCCCTCTCTCCAACGATGCTATGCTCCCAAAGAAGCCCACGTACCTAAGGAACTTGCAAATGAGGTGCAACCAGCCAGAATGAATTTCTTATCCCCGAGAGCAGCAGGTTGAGCGCAATCAATGCTATCTCCCAGGTCGATTTCTCGCCCTCGACCAGCAATAGTTCCCCACCCAACTATAGGGGTGGGTGGGAGGCTAGCCAATTGGGAAGCATGGTGGGCCCCCCGGGGGGGTGGGAGGATATAGAGTACGCCAGGCCCTACAATAATCTACCGAACAGTAGCAACAGGTGGCACATGATGAGGAAATACCATCTGCTCAAAGTTCTCATACCACTACACCTCATTGAAAGGTTCGATGTTGTGCATTCTCATCAGGAAATGGCACCTGGCATGAACTTTGTGGTAGTGTTCCTCATGTGTTTTGAGCTCAAAGCCAAATAGAAATGGCCTTGTCAGCACAAATCCTCCTCCCTCAGCAAGTTGGCGCAGGTTGCAGACAGATGGAATTCTATGGCCAATCTCTGCAGCTCTCATGATGTTCTCTAGCCCCTCCAGGTAGCGCTTGGGAAACACTTGCTTTGTCAGACTCATAATTTTCCTCTTGGAAATGCCAATATCCAACAAAAAGGCTACAAAGTGAGATCATATACTAGTGTTCACTCTATACTTTTCCTCGTATTCCACATAGTCCCTGCTAAGAAGCCACTTTATGGCTTTCACATACAAGATATTCTTCATGTCAGTCATTCGTTTTAGTCGCCTACACCTAATTTTTCCTAGAAAGGAAGCTTGGGTCTTCTTACATGTAAGCCTAATGGGTGTTTCCATGACTATAGCTATTCCCACTAAGTGCTAACGCTACCAACTATATCCTAGAGCTATTTGCTTAGAAATGCTAAGTGCAAATGTGGATTGCCTAAATGCTAAGGGGTTCCTTTTATAGATGGGGAGATACTTCCTTAATTGAGAAAGGCATGATTACATTAAAAGAAAATGGTATGAAAGGATCATGAAAAGTTGTGTTGCAGCATGCAAAATAATGAAGACAATCAGATGAAGTTGTAATTTGTTTGAATTAAGCCTTTTTTGAAAACAAAGAAGGGGACAACTATCACCATAAGAAACATTTTTGTCCCTGTTAAATCAAGGTAGATATTTTAGGATGAAGTCATTGGTTGGTGTGCCATGTTACAATCAAGTTATCATTAGATGCAAAAGCTTGCAAAAAGATATGGCACTGCTGCTTTGGTGCATTTTCCAAGAAAAATTAGAGCCATCGTATGTGAAGTCACATCTCTTTATAAATGAAATCCTTTGGTAGGTTGGCGGCCTATTCACACGCATGAAAGGTTTAGTGGTGCATGGCATAATCAATGTGAAAGACAATGTGTACCCTTGCTAATCTGCTATTTTTGAAAAATCAAAAAGGCGGGTTGGGGTATCATGTGGAAGGAACTAATTGTGTGAGGTTTGCAAAGTGTGTAACTGCCTTAGTCATTTGTAGAGACAAAGAAAGAATTTTGAAAAGCAGTTGCAGACTCTTTTGAAATATAGGTGAAAATGGTTGAAATTGCAGAGAGCTCATCTCAGGCCATCGTTGCTAGCAGCATTGACAAACGAAGGATGTTGGCTCCCTATGTGGATATCTATGCACAGGTTTCTTATGCCACCCAGGCATTTCAGCTAAGCCCTCATGACCCTACACCAAGCTAGTGGACCAAAAAGTGGTAAACGTAATTTCTCCTCAAAAATAGGCCTTGGTTTCGGAAGATTGGGATAATGTCTGCAATCCAAAGTTGTAGAATCCCAAAATTTTAAGAGAACCTATGTGTGAAAAGATGAAAAACATCAGTGATCCTTTTTATGACAGACTATGGAATTGCGGCCTCCATTAGTATATGTTCCCTTTGGTGCACTACTATCTAGAGATTGTGGTTGCTTGTGCTAGAAGTTTCGACGCCGAATCAGGAGTTATAAGTGGCCATAATTTTAAAGTGATAATCAATCACCAAGCTATCTAGGATATGTTGTGCATCCCCTTGAATACTCTTCAGGGTGTTGAAGATTTCGATATTCCCATGATACGAAATTATTGGAGGATGAGAGATGCAGCGCAAAAGTTTTTCAATGCTGAAATGGGTAAGCCGCAAGATTACTCTGTCCCCTAGCTTTCCTCTTAGTTTGGGTGCTTTTAAAGAAGGAATATCTTCTATTTTCTCTATGTTGGCGTTGGGATGTGGGCTAGATATAGATAAAGAAGTCTCAGACTTCCAGATGAGCGTAAGCTTTATGTTGAAGAAGAATAAGGAGCCTCCACTAATGGATTTTGCAAAGGCCATTGTGGAAAGAATGTGCCGATAGCTGAAAGAGTTTGAGCATGGTTCCAAGTTCAGGTATTCTTCTTTCTTGGTATACACATGATTTTGCATCAAAACCCAGATTATTTCCAGCAACTTCTACCCCTGGCAGTATTTGATGAAAATGGCGCTAGAAAGCCAATTTCTACCTGGACTCCTGTCCTTTCAAAAACTTTTGATTATTACGTGTTCTCAGATGCATTCCTAGCTCTGACCTTAAGAGCTCTAAATCAAATAGGAGGTGAAATTTACGAGCGCTTAACATAGGGTCAAATGTCATGGATAAGAGGTCTGGTGCCCCCTTGTGATTGGTTTTTTGGTTTAGATTTTACAATACTTCGCATGCAAGGTTTCGTCCTAGAGCCTTTCTGGATCCCGCATTTTGTTTTGGATAGGGTGCTGGACTTGGAAGTTTTTAGGTAGTTGTGCAATATTAAGAATGATTACTAGGGAGAAAAGCATCTGACTTCCTATCTAACATTTCTAGTCATGTTTGGCCCTGTGACATTGGCCAAGAAGAAGAGTTTGAGGGTGAATAGTTTAGAAGTGTTGTATTCTAAGTTGGGTCACCTTGAGTTAGTGGTTATCTGTGATACATGGCGCTATAATCCAGTTGGTAATTTGCCAGAGGTAGGCATTAAGATTCCTCACCAACCCCGACCATTTTGGGACCCTTAGAGAAATGTCAATGAGGGAAAATGGAAGTTATACATCGGCCTCGAGCATATTCCTTCTAGCTCGCATCGACCACCTTCGCTGAATTTCTATCGAGTAATGGCCAAGCCTAAGCCAAACCACATAATAAATCAATTCCTCTACAGCCAGCTGGCAAGGCTCAGTTGGAATCCTGAAAAGATCAAGGATTTTTGGATTTATAGACAAAACATTAACAAGACTAACGGGCTTTTTCAAGATGTAGAAATGGACAACTAGTTTGATGAGGCCTGGTACCATGAGCATTCTGATAACAATGAATCTCATAATCCTTTGGAGTTCAAGAGGTTTAGTGAAGTAGAAAGTGCAGCCCCGGAACATGAAGAAGAAGTAGCCCAAAAGGATCCAATAATTGAAGCAAGTGTTTTGTAGGAGAAGGAGGTCGGCGAACAACAGTTGCAACATGAGAGCTCTTCAAATACACAGTTGTCAGAGCCAACTAACTCATCGAGACCAAGGAAGAAGAGATTGAGCTCTGTTAGGTGCCGCCAAAAGTTTATTATGGACCTAGATGATTCTCCAGAGGAGAAGAGACCTCAGATTTAGAAGGCAGTCAGAGGAGAAGAACAACACAAAGAGGTCATTGTATCCACTACAAACCTTCAGGAAACTCAAGTACATTTCTCCCCCTCTTCTCTCTCTTCTATGCCTCTATTTTTCCCCATTTTAGCTTCTCCAATGTATTTTTCCTCTATTGCCCCTCTCACTAGTCACCTAGGGCAAGTCAGTATTATGTCCCCTAGGGGCCACCGTTCGCCTCCTCGTATGCCCGATAACCCTGAGATACAATTAATAGCAACACATTCTAACCCACTGAGCCAACAGTTTCTATCTCCAATGCCCCAGCGTCAAATGGCTTCTTCCCCGGCCTTTGTCCCCACCATGCTTTCACCATCTCAGAGTAGTCAGTTCATCCCACCTTTCTCCCTAGAAACTGTCACAAGACCTAGCAAATCTGTCAATACATTAAGCACGCTGTATTTCCCATTAGCAGTTCTCCGGGAATTTCCTTTTGCTGGTAGATTAGGTATTTCGCCCTAGGAGTATTTCTTGCAAGTGGATATTACTAAAAGTGCTCGGGCTAGCAAAATTCAGAAAAGAAGGACGAAGAATGAAAACAAACCTATGGAGCCCCATATGCAAACTATGTTCAATGAAAATAAAAATTCATTGATGTTCTTCGAATTTGACACCCAACATCATCAGATCGTTCAGAGAAATGCAACTAGCTGATTATTCTATCAACATTGTTCATCTTGATTTGTAGTAGGCTCGTCTGCAGGACAAGGTTCAATTAATGGAGGAAACCCAAAGGGTCATGAAGACTGACTTCCTCAAACTCTGTCTCCAAATGAAAAAGAAAGATGATCAGATTTTAGACCTAAAAGGGAGGGTGGAAATTTGGTCAAATAAGCATAAGGTTGAGGTGATTAAAACCAATTGGATATGGGATGAGAGGAATGTTTTTGAGATCAGGGTCGCTGAACTTCAGGGTCTAAGTGCAAGAGTTGTTCCAACCCTGCAGAAAGAAATTGAGCATTTATGGGCGATCGAGGCAGCCCTCCGTGATGAATTAAAGAGCTAGCAAGTGATGGTTTGAAGCAGCTCTGGCAGAGTACCAATGATGATGTAAATGAAATGAATGTTGCATTGGAGTAGGAAAAAGAAAAGAAAACATACGCTGAGTTGGCCCTGAAGGGTGAGGAGGAAAATATTGCTCTAAAGAATCAAAATTCAGTCCTGGACGGGAGCATTTCAGAATTGAAGGCAGAACTAAGCAGCAAGGCTTCGGAGATGGACCTT
Source organism: Sequoia sempervirens (assembly GCA_007258455.2). Taxonomy (NCBI): domain Eukaryota; kingdom Viridiplantae; phylum Streptophyta; class Pinopsida; order Cupressales; family Cupressaceae; genus Sequoia; species Sequoia sempervirens. Next base: position 31,534 of record VDFB02039973.1, on the reverse strand, counting down.
CTAAGATCTCAGCCTCCTGCACCCCAAATGAACCCTCTAGAAGTAGCTAAGGAACAGTATGCATCATATTGGGATAAGGTTAAGTCATTATGCCTTACCTTGTAGCCCACCCTCAAATTTATGGTGCAAGCTACCAACTTATGTTGGATGGTTAGTGAAACAATGCAATGGGTGCAAGAAATGACTTTCGATAGAGTTCTGAAGGCCAGACAATTGTTATGAAAATTGTATACCACCTCCAATGAGGTGTTGAGCAGTGTGGGGATCAAGGACTGAACAACGATGACCATGAGCGTGAATGTTCTCATTTCTATGCATGATGCCATCTAGCATGTCGGTGAGTGCAAAAAAAAGCTAACATAGATTACCTATGATATACAGGCTAATTTTTCTCAACTAACTTAGCAAGGGCTTCCATCGCCCTTCTTGGCTGACCAAATGGTGGCTAGCATAGAACACATCATTGAGAATATTGAGGAGAAAAAACAAGATCTATCTATTTTCCAATCTTCTAATTAGCCTCCAACTACTGCCAATATCGAGGACATGGTGCATCAACTAGTGTAGCTCTTTTTCTAGCTTGAGCCCAAGGAAAAAGTATCTGGTGGATTGCCTTTTAAGGAAATTATTGATCTAAACATGGCACATGAGAACTTGCATTCTCTTTTTGCACCATTAGACGAGGTCTGGATGTACCTTCAGGCTTCCCTTTCTAGGCTGTGAGCAATTAGTCCTAGAGGTTGGACTGGTCTTCGATGTCCTAATCTGGAGGTTCTCATTCCGTAGGTGAAATGCCACTATGAGTTGCCAAGCTATGAATATTTATTCACACGCCACTCTTTTCTTTCATGGTCTTTCTTTCCTTTGTGGCTCTCCCTTTTGCTTTGGTACTGCTCGCAGCTTTCCAGCCACCGCCACGTGGCGTCCTATCAGAGTTTCCCTTTGAGACACTTTGCTTTCTTTTTTCTAGGCCTTGGTTGCTTGCAACGTCGCCTCTGCTTGCTTTCTATTCGGATGGGGGCCACACTGTAGTTACTTTTTCCAGGAGCTTTCCATGTGGCGTTTGTTTAGGCATTCATTGTTTGTGCTCGATGGTTGTTGCAACTGTCTGTTTTGCTGCCGTGTGTCCTTTCCTTGTGCTGCTATGTGGCCCATCTTTCCTCAACGTCCCTGTTGGCACCTGCGCTTGGGAATCTTTTCTCGTCGGTGGCTTTGTGGAGCATCTTTCTTGTTATGGCTCCTAGGTGGTGGGTTGGCTTATTTAAGCAGCCTTTTCTTCATTTCATGGTTGTTGTTAGATAGACTAAATTTTCTAGCGCTGAGAGGTAGCCTCTGTAGTGTTTTATATTAAATCTGAAACTTGCAGACTGTGCCAATCTGTTTGGCCTCTCCGTTTTCAAGTATTTGATAGGACATTAAATTGTGCTTGCATTTTCTGAGAATATATGAACATTTGTTTCAAGCTTTTGTAATCATTATATGGCTTAGCATAATACAAATCATGTTACTACTCTTTTGTGTTGGCTTATGTTGTGTGGGTTATATTATGCAAATGGTTTGATGCTTGTATGTTTGCAGTGCTTGGGAATTGTCTCTTTAATATACATTAGTTATTACCTGAGTCTTTGTTCCTGCAATGTGCTCACCTATTTTATCACTGATTTGGTGCATCGCCTTAGTTTAGATTTTTTTGTTTCATGTTTATCTCTTTTCCCTTTTCTCAGCCCCATCGATGAATGAAGAGCCGACTTTGATAAAACCCCAGAGGCCACTTAGCTACGCGCACAAGTCCCCCCAATAGCTAAGTTTCCCATAAGGTTGTTGCCTACAATTTTTTGCATCAACAAGCACCAAAGGTGAAGCTTGATGGTGTAGAAAATGAGCAATAAGAAACCTCCATGATGACAATGGATTCCTTGCGAGAATAACTTGTTTTGCAACAAGGAAGTGTACTCTCAAAGCTATAGTAGAGCTCGTTGCAAGATGTGTGTGTAGATAGATGGGAAAATCTAGTGTAGACTCAAGAGAATGTTGTAGAATGGCAAAGAAGAAAGAGTTGTGTGTGTTCAAGAGAGCCAAAGAGCAAGAATGAAGAAGTTGATGCATGAAGAATGAAGATTGAATCAATACTTGACAAAAGAGAGGGAGGCAGATTCAAAAACATCTAGCCTAAGTGATTCCCTATGTGGTTCCAAGTTGGTAGAGGCATTACACTGCTAAAACACAATAGGTGTAATGTGTCAACTACCAAGTTAGTCACATTTTTTGTGGGATGCTAGCATAACTCGTAAACATCTTTGTGGAACACATTGGCCCATGAAAAAATCAGACTTAATGATCAAGGAATCGGGCATGTTAGATGATGAGGAATGATCTTAACATGAGGGAGACCATAATTATCTTAGCTTATCTAAACATGAAAACATATGTTGTGTGAAATTGCATAGGATGCAATTTATGACATTACAAGTTCATAGCATCTAAAAATAGTAAAAGTTCATAATAATTTATTTTTCCTTACAAGCAATAGTTAAAAAACTGTTGTAGATTTTTCCTACTAGAAAAAGCTTCATGTGAACATGCGCCTAAGAATAGTTATTTAAAAATAAATTTAATGCAAAACTCATACCAATAAGCAGCATGCAACAATAAATTGCAAGGTGGTGAGACAACATGCATCATTTATCAACAATGATTAGGAGCCCCCTTCCTCCTCCTACTACTCTTATTCTTTTTGTGTAATGACTTATTTGTTTGTTTTGATCCAAATTTTTTCTTATATAAATTTTAAGAACATGAATATATATAATATTATTTTATAATTAACAATACAAATTTATTCATTAAAAAATATTTAAAACGATAGTAAGAACCAATTTCAACAAACTTTTAAACTCTTCCAATAAAAAAAACTCTAAAATTAAAAGAAAAAAACTTAACATTCAAAAAGTATATGCCAGGACGATTTCTTATTTTAAAACGATGGTAGGGTTGACATTCTAGCTCGCCTCTGATAAAATTCCATGGCCTGCGGTATACCTTAAACGATTTGCATTATAGGCATGCTATTAGCATCATATTTTTATGCTGGCAATATATTTTGTACTAAATGTGTACTTTCAATTTGTGTTTTCGTCTTGATGCAGGTTATGAAGAATGATTGGAGCTCCATGCTGAGGAAACATTGTCACGAGTGATGTGGGTGCATGGACATAACCAGGAGAAAGAACAAACGAAAACCGTTGTAAAATCATGACAAGAGCAACCTTGATCTCAAGCATAGCATAATTTTGGCCCACACACGACCGCAACCCATATCCAAAAGGGATAAATGCGGCAGATTCATCCTTAGTAGCCTGCCTTATTCCCTCACTAAACCTCTCAGGGTTAAATTCATTTGCATCCTGCCCCCATAGAGACGTATCGTGATACAGTGAAAGCATAGGGAAGAGGACCTGTGTGCCTTCAGGGATTGCAATTCCTCCTAGTGTTGTATCCTTATGGATTTCTCTAAGAAAGCCAATAGTTGGTGGGTAGAGCCGGATCGCCTCGTTCAGAATCATTCCTAACTGTACTCCACAACACACACAAAATTAAATTGGAAAAATACTAAAGAGCAAAGTATCGAAGTTTAAGATAGAAAAAGCTTTCTTCAATTCTTACAGTTTTTAGTTTGTTTACTGTCTCAAATTTTGGATGGCAATTTCCACAGACTTCTTGTATTTCTGAGAGTGCTTGTTCTTGCCAGTCAGTATGCATGGCCAAGAGAACAATGGCATATGTTAAACAATTACTTGTAGTCTCTTGCCCAGCGATGAAAAATGTTTTGCATTCAGCTATGATTTCCTCTGTTGTGAGGCCCTGATTGCTTTCAGAGCTTCTCATCTCTTGGATTGTGTTCATCATGGAGCCAAGTAGATCATTGCCATAGCCTTGCCCAGCGTTTGTACCAGCTCTTTCTCGCTTTGTAATAAGCTCTTTCAGTGCACTCTTAATTTCTTTGTTGATTCTCCAACGCTCTCTATTTCTTTTGAAAGGCACATATCTGAAAACCCAACAATAAGAAACATAACATAACATTTAAGAAACTATTAGTGATGCACTTGCAAATAACTTGGAAAAATTACCACCCTCACCCTTATGAATCTCCCACTTAGTTAAAATGGCAGTGATCCTTACCTATAGCAAGGAACCATTAATTTTGCATAATCCTGGCTGGCCAAGGATAATTGTTCAGCCAACAAGTCAAAAATATGCTTTCCTTGGAGATAGCTGCTGCCAAATGCTGTGCGGGCAATAATGTCTGAAGTTAGAGCCTTAAATTCCTGAGCCACATCCACTTCTTTCTCACCATTTTTGAAAACTTTCTCCCATTTCTCCAGCATATTGACAGTGCTCTCCATCATGTAACAAACCATATCCTGGTCCAAACTTTTATGATAAGTTCTTAAGAGTATAAGGTTTCCACAAAATTCTTGGAAAAAATTATATAGAAGATTTTACATCAAAGTTGCAGATCATAGTCAGTAACACATAAACATAATATAAAAAGATAAAGTATTATCTTTTAATCTATTGATGTGATCTATAACATTAATATACATTTTATTTTTTTGGGGGGAGGGGGGTGTTTCAAAATTTCTCATCAAATATAAAATAATTTAACTGTTTATACAGAATACAAATTTGAGAATAAAATGAATACCCTATTGACAAAAGTTTATCTTCCAGACGAGAATATAAATCCCACCTAACCTTGAGCTTATCAGTATTAAAAGATGGATTTATTATCCGACGGTGATGCGCCCATTTATCACCATTGAGCACCACCAGACCTTCTCCAAGCAGCTCTTTCATCATGGGATCCCACTTTGGCTTTCCATAGTTCCCCATCTTATCACGTAGTGCCTCCTTCCCCAAATCAGATCTACCAACTACTAGTGTTGGTATTGGCCCCAGCCACATTAGGAAAGTGGACCCTGGTAGTTTGATAACAAAGAATGTATTTACATATATTAGCATCATTAGCTTACAGAATAAACATACCATATTGAATAAAAATTACCATATATTTTGGACCAGTAAGGGTAGTAAGACTGCACTCTTGCCACAATGTCATGGGAGAGTTTCATAGGCTTGGATGTGGCCTCATACATTAACTTGTTTAATTCAAGAGTATTTCCAAAGAGTAGCTTGTAAGGAGGGCCTGTAATGCCTTGAGATTGAAAATGCTTGGCTATTTGCAGAGGCTTCCACCATATTGCTATTGTAAGTTTGGCAACTAGAAATACCACTAAATAACCAAAGGAAAAGAATGCAATTTCAGCAACACTAAAAATGGAATTTTCCATATCATTCATTGTCTCAAGAATGTCATAGATGCTCCTGACCATTTTCTTCTGATATTTATAAGAGAGCTTTTGCATGGTTATCGATATCTATTATCTCAAAAGCATTTTAGTTTTTCTATGTTTCCAGCCATAAGATGTTGGTTCAATCCCTTTCATGGGATTCTAGGATGTCTTATATGAATTCATTTGATACCCTGGCTGTATACTATACAGGCGGCAGCTGTAACCATTTTTAGTCGAGCCAAATGCCTTTTTCTATGTTTCTTGGATTATCCGTAAATGCCATGGAAATCATCTTGGGATTAATGTTTTGTTTTTCATTTGTCTTTTTTCTTTTTTCTTTTTCATTTAGAATTCAGCAGTTTTCATAGACTTATTGTGGCGTTTTCCTTGGATGGTACAGATTTATTGGAAAATGGAATTCAAAATTATTTTGGTGGGTGATTTTTGTGGAGAGGGGTCAGTAGTTGGGTGGGGTATAATTGTTGCTATAGTATTGTGGTTACCATATTTAGTTTCACAACATATTTATACTGTCAATAATTAGTCTATATGTAAATATTAAAATAATCAAATGTTGGTCAAAATGGACTCATACTTGAATACATAAATACATTCATTAACAAGTAAAATAAATAAATTCATTATTTCAAATAAAATTTCATAACTACCCACTATAAGTGTGTCGTCTATAAAATAAGGTGCTCATGTAAGCAAGATATGTTGTGATAGTGAAAACTACTATTTTTATATAAACAACTACTAGGTAACAACATATATGCATTTGAGTCTTTCATATTAATAGTTTTTTCTATCACAAATATAAAGGTGGCCACAACAAATATCTTTTATTTTCCTATGAAATATAAAGGGTTGTCAAAAAGTTTTATGATCATTTAAATAATCATATAAAAGTTAGAGATAACACAAATTTTTTTTATCAAAAGGTATTGAGACTATCTAGGTTGCAAATAAGTTATTTTTCAAATAAAATTATGACATTGTTCTAACAACATATGATATTTCAAATCATATAATTGATGGTTTTCCTCTACAACTTTATCATGCACATCTTTTTCAAATTTTTGCTCAATTGTGATCCTCCATGGGCCCGACTAGTACAAGATTACAAATTGAACCAAACCAAGGACCTTCTTGATAGGATTCTTCCAAGGTTTGACTCCTTCAACCACATCAAGGGTTTCAACATTGTTGGAGCATGTTTCCACACTACCATGAAGTGATTCACTTCCTCAGAATTCTTCCTGAGAGGAGAATACCTGAGCTAGCACAAGGAAAAAAACAATACAATTCTAACTGGAGAAATAAAATTGTGAAGCATGACATATCTTCATCTAAGTTAACATCATGATTTTCAAACACAAGGAAGACACCAGAAAACATTTATGCATTGAAACCCAAGTGTGTGTGTATATATATCAATATAATAGTTCATCTTTAATGTTACTTGGTCCTTATTCTTCTTATAAGCAATAAGGTACAATCTTTGCAAATAAAGTAATGCTAACATGATAATTCTATCTATACGCATGCAAGCATATCAATAAAAGGAGTTAGAACAATTTCATTAATCAATCTTTTCAAATGCACATATAATTTGATGATCAATAGGCTTCTAAATAGAGATGCAATGTTTTCAATCCAAGTTTAAAATTAAGAAGGCATAGCTCATGTATGTTTGTATATATATACATATATAAATATATTTTCTTATTTATGAATATACATTCTTATGCAAATATAACCAAGATTTGCTAAATGGAGTTCCTATATCTTATTTCTTTCATGAAAGCTCTATTTAAACATGTAACATATGATACTAGATCAAAAGAGTTTTAACATAAACATTCAAGTACTTGATCTATGATAAGATTCTATCAATTGTCAATTTATAAAGGAAAGATAAATATGACCATTTAAATTTAAGAATCTAAAATTTCATTTATAAATTCTTAGTATTCTCACTCCTTGGGATTCTAAACCAATGTGGACATAGTCTAGAGGTTATCCTTCAATTATCAAACTTTCATTTTGTTGATTGAACAAGACAACTGAGAGGGGGGTGAATCAGTTGTATCTAATTAAACCATCAAAACCCTCAATAGTAATTAGATCCACATGCATTCATTAAACCCTTGTTTTGTTATAATGATTAGACATGAAATACATATAATAGAAACTCAAATAACAACACCATACACAATAGAACACCAGATTTATGTGGAAAACTCAATGAGGGAAAAACCATGGTGAGGATTAGCTCACAATATAAGTAATAGCAAAACTAGTACAAAAAGGCTCACAGTGAAGGCTCACTGCCACAAAAAGTACAAGAAGATAGAAGAGAAAAGTTACACAGAGTAAACTTTCTCAATGCAACGAGGAATCCACCACAAATGGTCCAACACTTTTGCATCCTTGCATGAAAGATTTCTAACACCTTCAACTCACTACTTTTAGGAATCCAATACTTGAAATTCACACTACTCTTCTCAAATTCACATCACACACATCACTTGCATCAATCTCGCATATATCTTGCTTCTCTCTTGATTCTTTCTTGCATCTCACAACAACTCCATTCTTATTTATATCAATGCCAACCTTAAACACCTACTCCAAGGTTGGAAATCTATCTATTATATTTAAAAATTCTTGAATTAGGTTGGCACCTAAATATTCCCGTTATGGATAGGAATGAAGGGGGACCAAAACAAAACTTAACTAAGACCCAAAATTAAGTCTCACATGCCACGCTATGCTTCCATTAATACTTGAAATTTTTTGAATGTATTGTAGACACCAGGTCAACGGTTACCCACGAAAACACATTAAACATTAAGTACATGTTTTTGAAGCTTTTGATACACCTAACCACAAATCCTCTTGACAATGGAAAGAGAACAGCACCATTTACTCTCCTTTAAAGCTACAAGTCCTGAAATGCAATTGTGGAGAAATATGGAGCAAATACATTTCTCCCCGACACCTCTATACAACACTGCAAAATTAGTTCACATACTGGTGAACATAACTTCCTCTCACCAACGATCCAGAACCCAAAATTTTAAATATAGAAACCTCTAACAACCTCGAGCAACATATCAAATATGCACAAGCATAACATCAACACAAAGGAAATGTGGAGAACAATCTGATGCACATTATGAGAACTTGCACAACACTATTTTCTTTGTTTATCAAATTTTCTCAAAAATACTTGGAAACCAAGTACCAGAGACATCATCTCAGCTCATTACACCATTCCAACTCATTTCCAAACACTACAACAAATATAGCTCCATGTACTCACAACACTTCCTCAATATATCAACTACACATGCACAACCTGTAACAACCTGTTTTCCTCTTTTTCACATTTTTCTCAATATCCTTGACATCTTCATCATGCAAAAACTTCCTTAACACATAGTTGACATAAATTACAACACCAGTTAGTAAACTTCTCTTTGACATCAATGACAACACCTTCATACTTGCAACAATCTCTCCCTTTGTCACCATGAAATAAAACCATCAAAAACAACATAATAGTTATTAACACACTTTATTTTCATCCCTGGATGATTTGAAAATATACACAACTTTCTCCCCTTGATACCTTGCACTTTTTCACTTGATACTTTCTCCTCCTTTGACATCAATGGAAAAGGATAAAATATTTTTCAATGTTTCCCTTTTGACATTGAACCAAAATACCTACTTTGAATACTCCCCTTTAGGAACTTACACCAAATCAAATCAGCAACTCAATGACAACACATGACACTACCTATTCCCCTTGAGAGGTAGCCACTAACATCAGTCTAGAAAAGAGACAGATCCATGGATCCACTAGACTAATGCATCTCCATATGCATCTAGTTCAAACAAGGAGGGGCAAGAAGCACCAACTTCTCTTGAAGATACTCAAAAGTATCCTTAGGAATAGCCTTAGTAAATATGTCAGTAATTTGATCCTTTGTAGGTACATACTCAAGTTTAACCTCATTCTCAATGATCTTCTCTCTCAGAAAGTGATACCTAATAGATAAATGGTTTTTCCTTGTATGTGTCACTGGATTATTTAAAATGTTAATTGCACTTGTATTGTTACAAAAGATAGATATAGGCTCATCATACACTATTTTGATATCCTTCAATGTATGTCTCATCCATAAAGCTTGTCTACAACATGATGTTGTTGCAATATACTTAGCTTCTACAGTAGAAAAAGAAACTGAATCTTTCTTCTTACTCAACTATGACACCAATCTACATCCAAGAAAGAATCACCACTACTTGTACTTTTCCTATCATCAACACAACTAGCCCAATTTGCATCTATGTAAGCATTTAATGTGAAATCAGTATCCTTAGGATACCACAAGCCATAATCTAGAGTACCTATTAAATATATGAATATCCTCTTCACTATTGCAACATGTGTTTCTTTAGGATCTTCTTGAAATCTAGCCACAAGACAAACTACATGCATGATATCTAGTCTAGTAGTAGTTAGATATAGCAGTTTACCAATCATAGATCTATATTTTCTATAATTAGCCTTAGGTTAATCATCATTTTTTCTCCATTTAGAACCAATCACCATAGGAGTGCATACCAATTTGGATTCATCCATTCCAAACTTCTTCAACATCTCTTTGACATACTTAGACTGTGAAATGAAAATCTCTTTATCTATTTGATTGATTTGTAGTCTAAGGAAGAAATTCATTTCCCCTTGAACATTGACATTTCAAACTCTTTCTGAATTTCTTCAACAAATTTTATACACAGGGTGATCCCATAATAGTGGTTTACAATTTTTTGCCAAATTGGACACTGAAATTATTATTTTTAACTAAATCTTCACATTTAGGCACCTATAGCGGCTAAACTGTGAGGAATTTGAAGATGGTGCAAACTAGAGTCTCATCAAATTTTGTCTGTAGATTCTAAAAATATTTTTTTCAAAATTTTTGGAATCAAATTGCACTCTTTTCCATCTCCCACTTAAAATTGATTTTTTCAAAAAACAACATTTTTAAAAAGTGACTAGGTATAACACATAACTTTTTTTCCATGAAGGATAAAATTCTAATTATTTCAATTTTAGATTTGTAAGTTTGATATCTAGTGCTTCCACTTGGTTAGATAGTTTTTAATTGAATATTTTTTCCCTAATCAAGTTTCAAAGTCAAACGAATTACAATTTAGACACAGCGCGACCGTATAACACGTAACTTTTTTTGTATACGTCAAAATTTTATTTTATTTTTTTTGTTGGATCAAGGACTTCAATATCTGGTGCACTCATATTTTTTAATTTTTTTTGTTTATAATCTTCTATTTTTCCACATGTGAAGAACAAAGAAATTCATTTTCAATGAAAAACCTATGTTTAATAAAACTTAAGAAACAAATACATAACAAAACCAAAACATATTAAAATTATATTCATTGGATAGCTTCTTCTGAGAAATACCATAATCATTTGAAATAAATTTTAAATGAATTCATTTGATCCCCCAAAAGCTAAATCAAAAGGGATTTTTTATTAGCATTTTGATAGGTGTAAAGGAGATGCATTTATAGTATGGTTTAAAACTAGAGAGGTTCTATCCAAGGGAGTTTGATCTAAGGTGATTTGATCAAACCCTCTTTAATTGGAATCCTTAAAATGGAACTTTTTAAGGCTTAAATCATTATATTTTCTAAAAATATGTGATTTCAGCTAAAATTCAATCCTCTCAGGAATTGTAAACCATAGATTCATTTCCACCAAAGATAAGATCATCCACATAAATAACCACTATCAAGATCTTGTCTTCCTCAATTTTGAAGTAAAGATTACTATCTGTGGTGCCCTTATTGAATCCTTGTTTTATCAAATACCTATCCAATCTTGCATACCAAACTTTGGGATCTTGCTTCAATCCATATGGTTCCTTCTTCAATTTACATACCATATTTGGTTGATCTGTTAATTGAAATCCTTCTGATTGTTTCATGTAAACTTCTTCTTCTAGTTCACCATTAAGAAAAGTAGATCATATCCATCTGATAAACTTTAAAGTCCTTATATGTTGCAAATGCCAAAAACATTCTGATAGAGCAAATGTCTCCTTAAAGTCTATTACTTCCACCTTTGAGTAACTCTTACACACAAGTCTTGCTTTATTTCATACCACTTCTCCAATCCCATTCAGTTTTTTTATGAATACCCACTTAGTTCCAATTATATTCTTATTTTCCACTCTGGGAACCAATTCCCAAGTCATATTTTTCTCGATTTCCATAAGTTCTTCTTTCATTTCCTTCATCCAATGTTCATCCTTACATGCTTCACTCACTATTTTAGGTTCCACCTTACAAAGTAAAAAAACATTTACCTCAGCTTCAATAGCTTTGCTTCTTCTCAATACACCTTTCCTCTTGTCTCCAATGATTTGATGTTCAAAATGATTTTGGTGCACATACTTAGGGGTCTTAGGATTCTTCTTCGAAGCTTCTTCCTCTTCATTCTGCACTTCTTTTTCATCAGGTTTTCTTCTTCCACTTCTCTGCAATCAAGTTCATTTGAAACATATCCATCCAATCCAATTGAATTATGCAAATTATCAACCTTAACATTTGCACTTTCAACTATATTTCTTAGCATTTTGTTGTAACATTTGTAAGCTTTGCTTTTAGTAGAATATCCAAGGAAGATACCTTCATCAAACCTTGCATCAAACATTTCTAATTATGATATAGCATTTTCTTCCAAATACTCTAAAGTACTTCACAGTAGGAATTGTTGTCAATAAGGTTTGCACCCTTGCTAAGCTATGAACTTTAGCAACCTATTGACACATGGGAACACTTCAAGGTTGTGGGTGACCTAAAAATGAAGTGGACCTCTAGAGTAAGCTAGTTCTATCTAAGTACTTCATCTAAACTAACCCATCTTGCAGAAGAAAGAGTGAGAAAGAGAACATGTAAAATGAAACCTATCTCTTAAAAAGATTATACACCAGATAATGATTTTTCTATACTTACAAGAAAACTTGTTTTGAGCACACAATATAGCAAATAATTGAAATCATGACATACACAACTTCCACATTACATATGAATTTGTATCAGTAACTCATAAACTAGGTTTAGTATAAGAAGGTAATCATTCAGAAGGAAAACTAATACAAAAGAAAACATTCACCTTCATTGATTAAACACAAGTCTTGACCTACAAAATTCCATATTCCTGCAATAAGGTGTAGATAATAGCACATAAATCAAAGGCAAGAAAAAATCACCACAAGATTTGCATGCACCATCTTAATACACAGAAAATAGTAGTGAAATAAGATAAAATGACTTATTTTATTGATCAAAGATGCTCTCCAAAAGGTTGCATATAAATCTGAACAAATGAGTTACAAAGTTGTATTCTTCTGCAAAAGAACTCTGAAAAGATACAATGTGCATAAAGTGTAAAGCCAAGAACTGAGGAGAGAATGAGAGGAGAAAAGGACTTATACAAGTTGTCAAACTCCAACCTCTCCCTCAAATTAGGCATCTTACTAAAAGAAACTCCTCAAAATATGCAAGGAGTTCTGAATCTAAAAACAACTCAAAGGGTCATATGTAATTGAAAATCCCTTCAAAATAGGGTTGTAACTACAAGAAACAATTATTTGAGTGCCTCAAATTGCTCCTTGATTGAAACGAGCTATCCATTTTGACTCCTAAGTAAAGATGAACTCTCAATTAAGTGACCAAAAACCCTTATTTTGCTCCACATGTTGGCCAATTTCCTTCAACCACTTCCAAGATGTAAGTGAAATCATCATTGCTTCATCTAACTTCAATCCTTATCCCTTGAATTGAATTGCTCTCTTTGATATGTGTTGGAAGATTTATGTGCTTATTTTGTATTTGAAGGTAACATTATAATTAAGCGATTTATAATCATCACTTAAATTCCATGTTTTACATTTCAAAATTGAAATCAAATTTCAATTTATGCAAAATAAAGGTATTTGACCCCAACATAAAGCATTAAATATGTTACATGAAATATAAATTAGAAGAAAATAAACTAAAATAAAGGCAAAATCCCTCTCCTATATTGACATATCTTAGGGTAAAAACCCTAAACAAGGTCGAGCATATTCATTTTTTATTCTTATTCTGTGTTGGGCGTCGCCATGGAAAGCTTGGTCTGGAATTGAAGCTTTTAATTTATTTCTATTTCTAAAGGTTTTCTTGAAGATCTTCTACAGAAAACACGTGGTAAGTATTTCCCTTGCACAAATCTGGGCTTTATTCCTCATTATTGGAGCATCTTTTGGCCTTCAAGCCATAGCCTTCGATTGCATTTTCTCACAAAAATAAATGAGGGTAAGTTTCTATCATTTGAATCTTTGTATTATAACTTTCTTTTTGTTGCAAGAGCTCAAGTCGAGCTCAATAGATGCAAAAAACAATGAAACTTCTTCATTTATTTGTGCAAATCTTAATGGGGTTCCTTTCTTTTTACAAAAATGTAGTATTTTGTAGCCCCCAGCTCATTCTTTTCTCCATTTGAAGAGACCTCTCTATGCTCTTAATAGCCGCGGGCTTATGAAGTAATTTTGAGTATTTTCTTTAACTCGGTAGGCCGCCATGGTTGTATCTTTAATCCTACTTAGATGTTGTTGATGAAAGGCTACAACCTTGGTTAGAACTCTGGTGTGTCTTCTTTGGGATTTTATGTTCTTCGAAGGATGTATGAGGGTTTCCCTTTGACTGTGTATTCATACATTATGTTGAGCCTTCATTATTCTTCTCTTTTCATTGTTTTGTCTTTGTTATGAATGGACTACATTACTTCAGACCTCTATAAATATTTAGGTGTTTTGCTTATCTTTTTGGGAAAAATAAATATAAACCCTCCATTTTGACAAACCGAGGGTTTCTCTCTTAGTATAAAATACTTGTTACAAGTCTTTAAATCTATATTTTCATTGTCATAAGCCATGATATGGACTTGAGGAGTTGAAACCTCAACAACCACTGTGATTTCTTCACCCAATATTGATAGGAGAATATGAGGAACACTTGGCAATGGATAAGTGGTTGTGATAAAAACAAATTTGTCTCTTATCATTACAACATTAGGAAATTTTCTATCTTTATTGGCTCTTCTCTTGTTATTGTCTTTAGTCTTGACAATCTGCATGATAATATTAACAAAGTGCTCACATCATATGCCTCATTGTTCCTTGAAGAAACTATTTGTGTACCTAATATGTATGCCAGTTCACTATCATTCCATGATCATGCTAATATGAGGACTTTTAACATTACATTTCCCTCTTAAATAAGCTCGAATGAGCTCATTATTTGATAAACTAAACATGTTGGGATCAACCCTTGTGGGAGCCACATTTTAACCCACATGTTGTAATTTGATGAATTAAAACAACGACATAACTTTTCTTGTATCTGCACATGAAGCAAACAAGTTAGATAAAAATAGCGACTTTGATAATTCTCTGATGATTTGATCTGACACTTTTGCATTTTTATCTCTGATAATAATTGAGTTGATTTAATTTGATAATGGCTACAAATTATATGTTTGTTGATGAAACATGTAACTGGATTTCATGCCCTGAGCTCTAACAAAATCTCTCAATCAACTGCAAGTGCATTTGGAACTCGGGAACAAGAGGAGTTGAAGATACTGAAGATCAAGTTGCAGACTAGAGAGTCAACCCAACATCAGCCCTTAAGGCAATGGCAAACATGACCTCCTCTTATGTGTTTTTTCCTTCTTTTAGTTGATCTTTAGATGTATGGTTTACATTCATTGTTGAATTAAATCAACCTATTTATTCCCACGACTTGTGTGGGATTACAGAAACATTGTTTTATCTATAACTTGACTATCTTTTGAAAAGATTTTTGCAATCTTTCTTCTACGTTATTTGCATCTGCATAAATGCAATATGATAGAATATCCTTCTATTTCTTTTATGCACATGAATGTAAGGTAGAATAAAATTAAAAATGTATGTGTCTTTTCATTTGATATCATTTTAGCTCTACCTATTTGAGATAGCAAGTAAAATAGGTAACATTTTTGGTGACATCTACTAAATGTTTGCCTGCTAAACATCAAAACCAGTTTCCTAGGCCTTTCATTGGCCACACAATCACTTAGGAAAACTAAAAAGGTTTGAAAACAACTCCTCTCAATGTTGTAACTCAACAACAAAACTCCAAACAACTTGGAAACTTATTGAAAACAAAACTTCATAATGAAAACTACCTAACTGTGCTAGAACAACACTTAGGGAAATAAAAACTTGAAACTGATCAGAAACTTACTCTAACCTATCCTAACCAAGAATGAAACATGCTCAAACAAATCCATTCACTGGTTTTAAAAAATAACATCCTTTTCTTCCCAACTTAGGATGCATTACATGTTGATGAACAACTGATAAAAGTTGAGAAATGAAGAGATGTCTTACAAAAAATTGTAGCATTGCTTTAAGATTGAAGACATAGTGGATTACCTCTTCATTTTTCTCATATATACTAATTCTTGAAGGAGCATAAACAAGATGAGAATGATGTCCTTTTATCAAAGTTGCATGCTTGGGCGAAAGTTTCTTTTTTGTTGTCTTCTTGGCCTCCAAATGGACTAGATGCCTTATAGGAAACCCCCTTGTGTGAATGAAACCTGAACTCTCTTTGTTGGTCTCAAGCTAATGGACTGCTTCTTCAACCCAATTCTATATATTGGAAAGAATTAGTTCATGTGGTTCAAGAAAAACCACAATTTCTTACTTATCCTTCTCTTTTTGATCATGAATGTCCACTTCAATAGGTGTTTCCTTAACATCCAAGGTTGAACAAAAACCTTCCAAATCATCCCAAAAAGAATATTCAGATCTTCTTCACTTTTCGGAAAAATAATGCTAATTTTGATGTAATTGCAGTTGCTCTCCATATTTGATGAATCCCTTTGAATCATTTGCTCTGATTTTGGAACTTACTCAATTTGAACAATAATTTCTTGCTCATAAGCACCATCTTTCTTTCCTTCATATTGCTCATGAAATTTATTTGGCATTAATATGGGCATGCTTTCTTCATTTTGATTATAAAAACAAGAGAGTTCATCAAATAGGAAATTGAAAAATTGATCATTAGTACCCTTTACATTACCTTCCTTTGTATCTTCATTTTTTTGTTCCAACTGATTTGTTGGCATTAAACATTGTACAACCTCTCGCTCTTCAAAGAAAAGTTGAATTTCATTGAACAAACCATGCAAAACCTCATATTGATCACCAATTTCTTGCTCTATAACCTGTTGCTCCATCTTGTTATGCTCAATATACCAGTTCTCTTGAGATATAATAGGTCCCACTATATCAGCTTGTGGAACTTCAAGAGGTTTTTAAAATGACTTATGAATATTCTTGAAATTTCTTTAATGCTAGATCACTTGAATGCTTGAAGGCTTAGAATAAATTGCTAGATTGTGTTAGGAGAAACAATGCAAATTAACCCCTTATTTATACTAAATTAGGAGATTAACCTCAAAATTCAAACAATTAAGGCTGAAACAAGATCTGGAAAGAAATATTATTAAATTACCACCAAAATGGAATTCAAAAAGGGGGGTCTCATTAAGGGATGACACATTTTCCACCTAGGGTGAATGGGTCCTAGCTCAGTTTAGTAGGACCTAACCTTGGGGGATTGAAAGAGGGCTAAAAACCAATTCCAAATCAATTGGAAAAGGGGGGTCCTGTTAAGGGAGGACCCATTTGCCACCTAGGGTGAATTGATCCTAGCACCATTTTCCATGACCAAAATTTTCCCAATGAAATGTTTTGTTAATTAAATTATGAGTGTCAGGATAGATCTTCGGGAGGTGTCAAAATTAAGGCTTAAACTTGAATTAAAATGGGTTAATTACTCCAATTACCCTCAATTAATTAATGACCACCTAGATAAATGTGAAATTTCCTTATAACACTTTACAACACTTAAACAAGGTACCAATTTAAATAAAGTTTATTAAAATGGTCCCATTAGGCTTAATTAAGCAAATAAATCCTAGAAAAGTGTGAAAATGTGTTACAACACTTTACAACACCCTTGCAAAGGATCAATTAAGGCTTGTTTTAGTCAAGTATAGGTCCTATAATAGTGTGAATGTGTACAACACATTACAACACCACTCCAAGACATCATTAATTCCATTTTAATGTCAATTTTATCAAACCAAGTAAGGAAAAGGCTTACTTTTTTCGTTACTACATTTTGCCCCCACTTTAGTGAGAGGATGACCTCATGTCAAATTCACACTAAAGTGGACATATAAGACACTTAACTATGTATAAATAACAAATAAACATGATCATACCCTATCAAAGGCCAAGAAAAATAAATAAAAATAAATGATCAAGCGCAACCATTTCAACGCGGTGTGAGACAGGGTTGTTTTTCCATAACATATGTTGCTCACTCTGGGGTAGTGGAACCTTAATCTCTCCACTATGTGAGTTGTCCCAACAAATTGGTTTAGTGAGAAATTCATGCCAGTGTACCAGCTTCTCACCGTATAATGAGAAAGTCATTCCAATGTATCGACTTCTCATCATACTAACCATGCCAAAGTTATCCTCCTAATAAATTTAATAAGGCACCACAATGTAATGCTTTTGTAAATGCTTTTTCCATGTTAAAATTTTGTTGAAGGGTATTTTTCTTTGTTTGTGTAACGATCTTCCTCTTAGGGAGCATTGTGCCTAATGTCTCCAAGAGAGGAAAAATCAAAAGTGCCAAATTGTCACCCATGGGATGCCTTGTTCACATCATTCCATGACAGTAGACCATACACTCTTAGAAGGAATCAAATCCAATGACACCACCAAGAAGAGGACATATCACAAGAGAAAAGGAAAATCACGCCCTGAAAGTTTTCCATAAGATGTAATCGATGTATGCCCCCACTTTAAAGTGGTTGCTACACCATTAATGTGAGCAATTTCCTTAAAGTAGCCAATGTTTTTCCTAAGACATGTGAGAGATTTCCTTAGAAAACCCTATGCCAAGTCATATGTTTCCAAAATAAGTTGCATCATGAAATAGGAAGGAAGGGTTCCCTGTTGAACTCAAGGAACACTGAGAGGGGGGGGTGAATCAGTGTTCAACAATATTTAGATTTCATTGCAGATCTTAAACCATTTACAACATTTCATCAAAAGTAAAGATGTAAGCACATGAAGAAAACAATAAAAACACCATAACACCAAAAATTTTACGTGGAAACCCTGTTAGGGTAAAAACCACGATGGAGGTCAATCCATAATTTATACTATGTTAAAAGGATGCTCATGCATTCAGGTACACTGCCTAGAGCTCACTGCTCAAAAGAAAGAAGGGTCACTTTCTTACAAAATGTTTGGATTACAACAAAATGTTGAACTAAGAGGATAGCATCTACAAATTCCAAATTACAGTTCCAATTAAGCACATTGACCATATTCTGGACCTTATGTCCAATTCTACACTTTTTCTCTACTCTTCCTTATTTCACTTCATAAAAACCTCTTCTGCACAAGCAAAATCCACTCAACTGATCTTCTAATATTTTCACATACATCCTCTCTACTCTTCACTCACACTTACACACTTCTACACATTCATACACCACACAAAATGAATTACTCAAACTCATATATATATATCCACTACAAAGATTTAAGTACTTCAAGTCAGCTTAGAGCAAGACAAAAATATTTTCCAACTATCAGCTCAATTCACATTTGATATATGATGTACACCCACCAAAGTTGGCTAAGACATAGCTGGGACCCAAAACAAAATTTCTCGAACATAGAAACAATTAAACATTTATTCCTTGTTCATCCACGACACACCACATACTTCGAAGAATCTAGGTACCTGGTGAAGGAGTTAGTGCAGTGAGATAGTGAGTGGTGAAATTGGGAAAATGAGTTTATTTTTCCAAGAAAAATTGAATGAGGGGAGGTTGCCCATGCTTAGAAAAGAAAACAAAGTGAGAATACAGCCATGATTCTAGGAAAAATCCATGCCCAACTTGTGAGAGAGCTTCAATAGGTGAAAGAGTAGAAAATCATAAGTTTTAAAGGGATAACTTGCATGTGAAGCCAAAGAGGGATGCCCACGAGTGAAGTACAAATATTTAGAGTGATTTTTGTTATTGTTGGAATTGGAATAAGGTCTCTTTTTATAGAAATTCTAATTTTGGAGGAAAAAATAATGCTTGTAGATGTGGTTTTGTTCATTGTTTAGTCAAGAGACTATTATTGTAAGCTCTTGGAAGACTTAAATAACAAAAATCAGCATGTTGTTCATGTTTTCCTATCAATTCTTGTGTTTTTGAATCTGATTTGAGCTCACAAATTATATGGTTTTATTTTCAAAAGGTTTGATTTTCTTGTAGTTGAGTAAGGGAGCTGCAACAACCAACAATCCAAAAGGATTCTTGGTTGTTGATTTGCATCATTAAATTTAGTGAAAACCCTAATTTCATAATAAATCCCTCAAATCTCATCCAAATAATCTAAAATCTAGTCTATAGAAGCTTCAATGTATCTTTGATCGACCCTCTAAAAATAATAAGAAAATGATAAAATGAAGAGAGATATTCCCTTCACAATTTGACCTCCCAACTCAAAAGAAAGCATCTTATTTATTTCCTTCCAATTGGTAATATCATGCTTTGATATCACTTGATAAGATCCACACACATTATAATTGCAATAAGACAATGTAGAAAATAAACCACATAGGTACACAAGATATTTTTGTGGGCCAAGAGTCATAATACCCACATATGAAAAAATAGAATAAAACCATTAAGATATTGTAAGATCATACAAAAATCTTTATTGAAGAAGCCACTTCACATTATATGTCCAAGAGATCCCAACAATAATATCATACTCAACAATAGTATGAAAACTCAACTAGTACTTTGTTGACTTAATATATAAGATGTATATGCATCACATGCCATCAATCCCTAGATACTTTCATGTATGTTTATGTAGCAACCCTAATGCATGGATAAGGATAAAATTCTAAAAAATATTTACTATGCCCCTTTGTTGTTTAGTTTTATCTTCTATTTGTTGCAATTTTGTATTTTGAGTCATAGTTCATAAATTTCTTAAATTTTGAAATATTATTCATTAAATCAACAATATAATAGAAATTACTCATCTGTGAATTATTTTTTTACAAAAAAAAATTAAAACATATATGTATATGTGTGTTTCACAATTTTAGGATTTTATGCAATGATACAGTCATTCCTAACTACTTCAAAATAGAGAGGTTATTTTAATAACTTCTTCACTTTTCAAAGAAAATGAGCATTGTACATCCATTCCTATCAAAATTATATTAAAGAAATATTAAAGAAATATGTGGTGAGATTTTAAATAATCTTTAAACTAGTTTATTCATACATATTGCTAAAAATGGATACTCGTCTTAGATATTTCCCTTATATAGTGTTAAAAATTGAAGAATATATATATATATAGTATGATGGAGCATTGAATAGTTATAGTACATTATAAAGTATCAATGAGAATTAAACATGTAAATAAATAATTTACAATAATAAATTATATAATCTAACAATTAATATCAAAATTGTTTAATCAAATTAAAAGAGTATTAATGTAAAGTTTTTAATGGTATTATCATTAATGAGATTAATATCACATTATAAACTTGAGATTATATGATTAGAGGTTTTCCATGATGAAAATACTATAAATTATAAAGTTTTCTTACATACGTCAAATCAAAAATATTATTATTATATGTAAGTAACTATTAATTTTTAATTGGTCAATGTAGCATTGCACTAACTATTAAAGAAGGCACTTTCTGAGAGAATATGTGTTCATACACTATGCCCTTACTCATTGTCATACAACAAATATTTAATGAATGGTGGACAAGTATTCAAACATAGCTAGTCTCACTAATTGTTATAGTTGCTTAAAAATAGGCCACTCAATTTTTTTTATAAATAAAGTAACTAAATCAAAAAATTAGGATAGTGTCTCGAGGACTAAATCATTTTTAAAAAAACTTAAAGGTAACAAACTTTATTTAATTTTATGGATGATTATATATAAACCAAATTTTTAATTTTATTTTAGTTTGATATATTTCAATTTTGTAGTTCGTATTTATCTTATGTGAATGGTTTGAAGGTATATACCATAAGTTCATACTACACACATTGATGCAATCTAGGTAATAAGTTCCAATGAAGGATGGCCTAAACTTACTAACCTAGCACTTATTCAACACACATAGTAAGAGGCAACAAAATGACATGCTTGCATTAATTTATGAAAATTTGCTTTTTGAAAGGATTACAACCTACTCAAAAGAGTTTCTGAAATACACAGTTCAATAATTAAATATAAGAATATTCTTGGTCCTAGAGGGATGATGTTTTGGATATAATCCCTATCTTATGGTTTCTTGATCTCTTCTATCTATTTAATTGGCCTCTCATCTCAACTCTCATGTCTTGTTATCCACTCTTGATGAAAGATCAACTCCCTCTCTAATCAAATAAATTTTTCCTTCTTTCTCATAGAGCTACCAACCTTATTCTCTTCCCAAAAACCTTATATCCTTATTTTTCTGCCTCTACCAAGAAACAATTATCTCTATGGAAGGTTGATAATTTACATGCAAAGATAGTGGCCTTCATGAGAAACCACCAAAAAAAACCTAAGCATAGCCCATCCAACAATACATATGTCCAAATAATCAATATAATAGCTTTTCACATAGAGGAAACAAAACTACATTCCAAGAAGAGAAAATGAAACCAAACTACACAGCAAATCACCTACCAATAGTCAACAACATAGGGAAACATCTACCCAAAAGATCATCAACTGACATCATAGTAAAGTAAATGAATAGGCATGGAATGAATAAGTGATATGTCACCAAAATATAATTTTTAGATTGCCTAACCCGATCAAGGATAGAAAAGGAAATAATTTGGCCCCTTTACAAAGTTAAATGGTCATTAGGTGGAAAAATGAGCACAAAAAATATCACAATAAGTCATGTTTTATCCATTTAGGCATCAACTATAGTACTAAAATAATTTATAACTACATGAATAAATCAACGTACCTATGACTTGTGTCCAAAGACTTTTAGCAAGCTATCAATTTGCTTAAAACAATGTAAATAGCACCTATAACAACCCCAAAATTTGTGTAGCAACTTTCAATAAGCATGTAGCACAATATATAACAAGTATTGATTTTAATAACACTTATAAAAAAAATAGATGACTTGTAACAACCATATTTTCTCTTGAAGGATCCCACTGCATACTTGTATCACCCTATAGTAGACCTCCAAGAATGCATGCTTGACAATCCCTTTCAAGCAACAATAACCAGAACTAAAAAAAGTGTTATTTAAATGTTCAATACTATTTTTAGGGATGCATGATTATGTGTGGACCAAAGTGTCCCTACATCACATGCATTGGTAATAAGTGTTTTGTGATATAATTCTCACAAAATAGAGCTAAACAATAGTATTGGACCCTTCCAAAATGCACACAACTAACGTCTTCCTTTACCTCTTATAGCTTTTGGCTCATCCATATATCATCCTCATCTACCGCGTTTGACATTTCACTATTATTCTCTTTATGGATCTATGTCTACCATCATCTATCCCCCTCCAAGTGCTTCTCCTCTATCTTTGATCTTGTGGGTTTTGACCCACCACTATCTATCGAAGACCTACAATTGTTGCTTTCTTTTTTTCTCATGTGGAATTCGACCCACCATTTTTCATCCACTTACACAAAAATTCTCTCATTTACTCTCTGTACTTCTTCTACACACTCCTCTCTATGTCCTACCTATTGATAATCCCATCTTGATGTGGTTGTACATCTCTCTTATTTTCTATAGTTCTTATATCCCCAATATAACGATATTTGTCTCTATTTTCTTGTTCATAAAACTCTACACAGTCATCTCATTTTTCATGCCTTCACATCTATGGTTTTTAAATCAGCATATTTTATTGTTGTTGCAATGCTTTTTTTTTCTTCTTTCAACTCTCCCTTAGCATCTCATACACTCAACTACGTCACCTCAAACTAGTGTTCAATTAACTTTTAAATGGGTCATGGTGTTGTCTTTTCTATCTTATGTGGTGTTCCTAGGCATCTAATCATTAAATTTTTGTGGCTTTTGATATATTCCAATCATGACTATTTGTTTTCCATTGTATGGTGTCAAGTAATATTCTTTTGAGAAAAAAATTTCTTGTGTTTCTAATTGTTGGTGAATAATTTACTAAACCATGAAATTTCATTTTCTCTTCTTGTAATTTGTTCTTATTTCCTCCATGTGTGAAGTTTTATTTAGAATATTATTTAAATTTATGTAGGATTGCTTTGGTGTTTTTTCTTGTAGTTAAAATATCTACATTTTCTTTGGAATATTGTTATCATTGGTTGGAATCCATTCACTTTCGATTGAGATAGTCGCAAGGTAGTCAATTATTGGTAGAAGAGGAAGAAAGATGATTGGAACTCTAGAGGCCCACCATAATGGATTTCAATATTCAACCTTGAGAGCAAAAATGAAGAGTTGATATCAAGTATCAAAATATTAAGCATGCATTCTTCTGACCAGCAGAGAAGGAGATGATTACTTTGCTTCATTTTCATTTGCATAACCATATCATGGTATGAACCATGAAGACCAAGGATGTCTAGTCTTATGTGGAGGTAATGGATGTGGTCCAAACTTTAGGAGGGGAAAGAAGGTCAATGTATGATCCTGATGAAATTGAGGAAGAACAACAAGAGAGGGATAGGATTCAAAATAACATCAATGTAGAGTTTCAAGGATTTTTCAAGCAAGTAACAGAGCTATGGGAGCAGCCTCATCTAAAATATTTTGAACTATAGTTTGATATACCATTTAGAGAGCTTGGTTTTCATCGAGTTCCTTTCAAAGAATCTAATTTTATTGTTCCTACGATAAACTGTTTGGTAGAGTTGGTGGAATTACCTTTCTTAGTAATCAATATTAGTGAGATTGAGATTGTTAACCTTGAGAGAGTAGGACCTAGGAAAAAGGCATTCGATATGGCTATTTTTTCAAATACTTCAAGTGGGATGTACTTTTCATTGACGCCATTCATCAATCTTCGCTTGATGGCATCAAGGAATGGCTGAACTCCATGGATATAAAGTATTATGAAAGCAGAATGAACTTGAACTAGTAGCCAATTTTGAAGACTATTATTACTGATGATCCAGATAAATTTATTGAAGATGGTGGTTGGGAATTTTTGAATATGGAAGCTAGTGATAAGAGCTAGGAAGACCATGCCAATAAATACAACAACATGAATGATGGATTGTGACCTCAAGTTAAAGACAAAGCATAATGTATATTTGGATGATACAAATTTGATAGGTTCTTTAAATAAATTCAATTCCAAGAATGTTAAATTTGTTATCTCATTCATATATCAACAACAAAAGGTTCAACAACCTATCATAGAAAATTTCCATATATACCAAGAAAGAATAATTGCATGACAAATTAATTATAGTCAAGCAAACGAGGAATTATTATCTTACCTAAGGATAGTCATAGACCCAAAAAGGATTGTCATAAGGTTATTGATATGTCATAAAAGCCACATGATTTGACATAACTGTACAAAAGGACAATCATCACACCTAGATCTTGATATTTAAACTCATAGAACTATCAGCAACAACACAAATTTTTTTTCATCACATACATAAAAAATAAAGGATTTCACATTATGACAACCATAAACTTGCTTGAGTAAGGGAAGTAAATGGATAGTCACCAGGATCAAAGGTTACTCATGAAGTCACTATGATTGCAGTTATCCTGAAGGGATATGTTGGTTTGAGCTCACTAGCGACTATCATAGAGAGGGGATGATGCAGTATTGCATGAATTGGTACTAGGATTGTCACAAACCCTGAAGTACACTCTAATCTATTTTGCAATGAATTGTTCATGTATACTCTAGTGATAAATGGTTTAATTGAGTGGGGTTGCTAATGGAAACACCCAAATTGATTGAGGATAGGTTATTAGCTTTGATCTGACCTAGATAAGATAAGGGATGGAAATGAAAATGTTCTATTTATGAGTCTAGCCATTCTTGGTTCCTATTTCCAATTGGTAATTGAGAGGAATTTGATACTTCTATCATATAACCTTAATTAATACTTAACATAAATTATAGCAAAGAGGAGCTTGCCAAACAATTAGAATGAAGATACAAAATGATTGACTTTAGATTTGGTCCTACACATATTATATTTATATTTGTGAACTAAATGTGAAACACCAATGAAACCTACATTAGTCAATTTGGAGACAAACTTAGACTAACAGACATATGTTTAAATTGAAAATGCTAAATAATTCCTACTAATATCAATATGATAAAGATACAATACATAAACACATACTGTAATATGTCTCCTAGATCCTATGGCTATAAGTATTCCTAAATGACACATCTATCATGTAATATAGGCTACTGTGCAAAATGTAACATTAATTGCAATGGTTGGTTGTAATAAACCAACACTACCAGTATTAAAAAAATGCCTCTATATTATTGTAAGATCCAAACAAAAGCAATTCCAAGAAAAAAATATGAAACAAAGCAACTGAAAAGGAAACCAAGACAATTTGTATCCTATAAAATGGTACACAATATAATTGTTGACTATATTGAGTAATGACTATCAATCAGAAGTTACAATAAAAGCCGAAATGAAAACTATATATGTGTAGTTACCATTGAATTAAAAACTCTGGATAAGCTAAGAATGGGACAAGAGCACGTGCTATAGTTCCTGATGAATTTCTCATTTCCAAGGAATACACAATCATCACGGGGGCAGTAAAGTGGCTTGATTACATCCTGGTTACATCTTGCTATGCGTGAAGGATTTTGAGGTTAAACCCATAGCAGCAAAAATATTTTGGGGAAAAATCAACAAACCAAAAGTATAAGATTTTTTGAAAAAATGGGGAAAAAATTGGATGTAAAAAAATGTGAAAAATTGTAGAACAAGAGATAAAAACTTTTTTTTTGAAATTGAAAGGAATTTCCATAGTATAGAGATATAGAGAGCAAATAAAATAAAGAGTTTAACTAATGAATTGTAAAAAATAGATGTTTGTAGTTTATATTCATATCACTGATTACATTGCATTGCACATATTTCAAAATCAAAGCATAACTTCACATTGCATAACTAATAACTAGATGTTGATAGATGACAAAAATTTCAATTACTATATAGTTTTTACAAAGTCAACCTAAGCAGTTATGCAATTACTTCACATTGCATAACTAATAACTAGGAGCAGCTACTAATTACATTTTCTTGTCATGGCATTCTATGAGACCACATTTCTTTGAGGCATTTTTTCAAACAATTCACTGCCTTGTCTATGCTACCACATTTTTCATACATGTCTACCAAAGCATTTTATCAAACAATTCACTACCTTGTTGCTATGGCTAAAATCCTAAAACAAGTGCTTTCAAACAAGCTATGGATGCTTGGTAAAAATCTATCAAAGCATAATAGTAAGCAATAGCATAGACAAGGTAGTGAACTATTTGAAAAAATGCATCAAATAAATGTGGTGATGGAATGCCATGAAAAGCCATAGAGAAGGTAGTGAACCATTTGAAAAAATGCCTCAAAGAAATTTGTGATCTCATGGTGATGGAATTCCATGACAATCAAATTGCTTTCGATTGTCATGGCATTCCATCACCATGAGACTTCATTTCTTTGAGGCATTTTTTCAAAGAAATCACTGCCTTGTCTATACTACTACATTTTTCACACATGTCTATCAAAGCATTTTATCAAACATTTCATTGCTTGGTTGCTATGGCTAAAATCCTAAAATAGGTGCTTTTGAACAAGCTATGGATGCTTGGAAAAAATCTATCAAAGCATAATAGTAAGCAATAGCATAGACAAGGCAATGAGTTGTTTGAAAAAAATGCCTCAAAAAAATGTGGTCTCATGGTGATGGAATGCCATGACAAGAAAATTGCTATGGATTGTCATGGCATTCCATCACCATGAAACCACGTTTCTTGGAGGGATTTTTCCAAATAGTTTACTACCTTGTCTATGCTACCACATTTTTCATACATGTCTAGCAAAGCATTTTATCAAATAGTTCACTACCTTGCTATGGCTAAAAGCCTAAAACAAGTGCTTTTAAACAAGCTATGGATGCTTAGAAAAAATCCATCAAATCATAATAATAAGAAATAGCATAGACAAGGCAGAACTATTTGAAATAATGTCTCAAAGAAATGTGATCTCAATGTGCTTGTCAAGGCATTCCATCACCATGAGACCACATTTCTTTGAGGAATTTTTTCAAACAGTTCATTGTTTTGTCTATGCTACCACATTTTTCATACATGTCTACCAAAGCATTTTATCAAACAATTCATTGCCTTGCTGCTATGGCGAAAAGTCTAAAACAGGTGCTCTCAAATAATCTATGGATGCTTGGAAAAAATCTATCAAAGTGTAATAGTAAGCAATAGAATAGACAAGGAAGTGAACTGTTAGAAAAAATACCTCAAAGAAATAAGGTCTCAGGGTGATGGAATTCCATGACAAGCAAATTCCCTAGATTGTCATGGCATTCCATCACCATGAGACCACATTTCTTTGAGGAAATTTTTCAACCAGTTCACTGCCTTGTCCATGCTATTTCTTACTATTATGCTTTGATAGATTTTTTCCAAGCATCCATAGCTTGTTCGAAATCACCTATTTTAGGATTTTAGCCATAGCAGCACGGAGGTGAACTATTTGATAAAATGCTTTGGTAGACATGTATGAAAAATGTGGTAGCATAGACAAGGCAGTGAATTTTTGAAAAAACTGCCTCAAAGAAATGTGGTCTCATGGTGATGGAATGCCATGATGAATGCCATGACAAGAGGATTGATATGGATTGTCATGGAATTCCATCACCATGAGACCACATTTCTTTGAGTCATTTTTTCAACCAGTTCACTGCATGTCTATGCTATTGCTTACTATTATGATTTGATAGATTTTTTCCAAGCATCCATAGCTTGTTTGAAAGCACTTATTTTAAGCTCTTAGCCATAGCAGAAAGATAGTGAACTATTTGATAAAATGATTTGGTAGAAATGTATGAAAAATGTGGTATCATAGACAAGACAGTGAACTATTTGAAAAAATGCCTCAAAGAAATGTGGTCTCATGGTGATGGAATGCCATGACAATCTAGGGAATTTGCTACCGCATTTCTTTGAGGAATTTTTTCAAACAGTTGGAGGATATATGTTGAATAGTCAAGGGAGGATACCAAGACATTAGGTCCCACCAAGGGTAATGTGTCACATACTGATTGGGTCACATATGCCTAGGAACCACCATGTTCTTCAAACAAGTTCCACATGAAACTTGTCAATAGGACACTATAAGAAGCAAATTTCCATATACGTAGAAGATTGGGTACACCATTGCCATTTGGTGACAAGAAGAAAACCATCATACAAATTTAAGTGTTCATGAGATGGAGAACTAAAGATAGTGCCAACATAGGATCTAGTTGGGGATGAGGATCACTTGTTGACACTACAAGAATCCATGAACTCTAGGTGGCAGATCAAAAATAAAAGGAGTGGGGATTGACCATAGTAAAATTAAAAAAATGCATACGAAAGTATACACATGAATAAAACATAGATACACAATGAAAAAACAAAGAAGGGAAACTTGCATGCAATATAGACATATAGCAGAGAGAAACTACATAAATTGTGCCATTATAGAAAATCAATGCAAGACAAGGCTTGCATACCAACTCATGGCTCGTGACCACAAGGAAAATTGATCCATAAAATTCCCTCTATCAAAGATAAAATTTTCAAATGAATTGCATGTGAATAGACTAGTAATGTGATCCAAGAGTAGCTATAAAATAGGGTAGATCATATGATCCTACAATAACACATGAGAATAACTATAACTATACAACCATGGGCAATGTGAACAATATGCCTACTCCACCTTACTATTAGATTTGTCTTAAGCACATATGGCATAACCATGTACATATCAATTAGCTAAATAAAAAAACAAAGCAAGGCTCATAGAAAGATAAAATCTTGGAATTCCATGTCCACAATGTCATATTGAGCACCTACATCTCCATATGAGTCATGCAATCAAATTAATTTAAGAAACCAAGTAATTTTGTTTACTTTTGCTAAAGACAATAAGGATGATAGATTGGGAATTTCTACCATCACTAACTTGAAATTGAAAGGATAATATGAGGTTTTTTCATCTTTTCAAAAAGTATTCTATTAGCCAAAAGGGTTGCCACCAAGAAGAGGGGTGGTGCATGAGATCCAACCCCTACCTGAATCTCTTTTACCAAACATTAGATTGTATTGGTAATCTCTTTTAGAAAGCAATGGGATCAAGAAACAACTTTAGAATATGCTTGAACAAGGGGTTACATACCCTGGTAATCTACCTTGTGGTTCATCTATTGTGATGATAGAAAAGAAATATGGTTCATGGAGGCTTTGTATTGACTACCAAGAACTAAAATCACCATTAAAAATAGATTTCCTCTTCCAAGGATAGACTAATTGTTATACCAACTCTAACGTGCAAAACATTCTACTAAGTTGGATCTTAAATTAAGTTATCATCAGGTGCACATGAAAAAGAAGATACATGGAAGACTACATTTAAAACTAAGCAAGGACTTTATGAATTTTCAATTCTTCCTTCTGATTTGTGTAATGCACCAACTCCTTTTATGAGATTTATCACTACTGGATTTGACACCATTTTCTGATGTGCGTTCGTCGATCGTTCAACAAATCTCTGTCGGAAGATCGACGCAATGGCGAAAATATTTTCGTCGCTATTTTTTCATCGCAATGCCGACGACAAATTAAACGTCAAAATAACGGTGAAGAATCGTCGGTCGGCAGCATCGTGGAATACCTCAGGATTTTGTCATAATATCGACGAAACCTTTGTTTATCCACCGACGAATTACACCAAAAGTTCGTCATCGGTTCGACGAAATAGGCAAGCAGTAGCGTGGAAACAACATGGAACGTTCGTCGAAATAGCGACGAAATAGTAGAGTAGTAGTGTCGAAAGAATGTCAAACGTTCGTCGAAAGTGTGACAAAATTAGCAAGAAGCAACGTCGAAACATCATGAAAAGTTCGTCGACGTTGCGACGAAATTAGCAAGGAGTAGCGTCGGAAGAACACTAAATGTTCGTCGAAAGTTCGATGAAATTGGCAGTGCGTAGTGTGGTAGCAAAGCCGAAATATCATCAGAAGGGTGACGAAATGGGTAGGGAGTTACGACGAAATCATCGTCGCAGCTATAGCAACTTCGTCGATCCTTTCTGTTGATTCGTCGGTGGTTATCG
Source organism: Sequoia sempervirens (assembly GCA_007258455.2). NCBI lineage: Eukaryota > Viridiplantae > Streptophyta > Pinopsida > Cupressales > Cupressaceae > Sequoia > Sequoia sempervirens. Next base: position 544 of record VDFB02039973.1, on the reverse strand, counting down.
TCGAAATTGCGACAAAGAAGCAAAAAAATTTTTAAAAAAAAATTATATATTCGTGGAAATGTACCATTGTGGAGACTGACGACTGATCATACATACAGATTGCATATTGGTTTGATGCTTCAAACGATGCATTTCTTATATTGAAAAGTGCATTACCTTATTGAGCTTCTCTTTGTTTTGAGTATAGTTTAATATTCTCTACTTAACAAGGCCAACCACGTGACGGTGGAAGCTCATTTGGCCCTCCCTGCCCCCTCACGTCACTCTCAATTCCCCATACCCAATCATATAACATTAATCATTGATTCATCCATTAATAACATATAACATTCATTCATAACATTCATTAATTAACATATTCACATTCATTCATTAACATATAATATTCATTCTTTCAGTTTTTACATATTATCAAAATATAGTTGTCATGATAGATTACGATACTTCTTTTGTTTCTTTTGAAGCTACATAAAGCTGAAGTGGAGTATCATTTCTAAATCATATATGTTCCTTTAGTTGTTCTGCCCTCATTTTCTAAATCAAT